>CM033471.1:102767362-103052362 GCA_019447015.1 Hymenochirus boettgeri | reverse complement strand
GTCATTTTTTTACAGTTGTATCTGTTATTACCAGTACTGACCCTTTATGATTACGGACCAAGATCCCTTACATTACATGGAAATAACCCAAACTTAATTATTACACTCTTAGTCCCCTTTAATTGTCCGTCAATGATAGTGGCATAGCAAATTCACCATGATAGTCATCACCAATTGAACACAGGAGTTCCAGTTATAGAATCATCTGAATCAGTGATATCACAAAAACAATAAACTGTGTCAGTGGATTGGTTAAGTTAAAACATCTAATGGATTAATAAACCCTCCTCCCTTCTACTATACCCAGGGTGAGGATCAAAAACATTACCCTTAGGGTCTTACCACCAGGAATTCAGAAGATGAGAGGAAGCCCAAACCTTCAGCTCCCATGGGATAGAAAACCACTGGATGTTGCACCTATGGAAGGAGTGTAAGTGTTGCCACAGGCTGACTAGTGAAGAAGGCAGGGCTGGACTGGATATGAGCTGCAATTTTAGTTCCCTTGATCTGAATTCCATGGGGTGAGAACCTTGCATTTTAGGTGATTAAAAAGGTAGGGGAGTTTAAACCATTAAGCCCCATCTTATGGGGAACTGAAATGACATTGTCATTGTCTTTGGAGATGTCTGAAGCATAATTAAACAAAGAGGTTTTCCACAAAGGAGGATTAACTACAATAATAACACGCAGTAGATTTGAAGAATATCTGTATTGTTGTTCAGGCTCCTGTAAGGAAAGGAATCATCTGATCTTCACCCAATTTCTTCTAATTTCAAGATGACTTGAAGCATGTCAGAATAAATCTGTGTATTCCATTAAAAATAATTAAACCATACCTTTGCTGTACTGAACAATCTACAAAAATGATTTTAGAAAAAATATATTTTCTACATGTGGCAGTGATACAGTTTGTGATATTTGTGACAGACATTCTTTGATTGACCATTTGACATACATTCAATTGTGTGACACAATTCCATAACAGGTTCCAAAGAATATACAGATAATAACTAGGAAGTCCAGTGGTGGCAGAATATCAATGAATATCAATGAATTACACAAACTCAACTAATGTTGAGTAAGTGTAATATAAGAAACAAGAAAACACCAAAACAAATAAATGCTCTCTTTAGACAATCAGGGAGATTCAATAAAAGTTCTTATCGTTTAAAATGGTGCTAATTTTGCCCCAACCAATCAGATCTTATTTAACATTTGTAAGCTTACATCTGATTGGTTGGGGCAAAATTTGCACCATTTTAAACGATAAGAACTTTTATTGAATAACCCTGAATGTATCTTATGGGAAACATAATACTTTTAAAAAAAAAACTATTTGTTAGCTCAAAATCATATAACAACTGGTTCAATGCTACATTAAGTAGAGGAAAGTACTTAGTGGGTGATGTAGAGGGAAAAAAATGACGTCTTAACTGACCACGATTCTGCAATGATGCTGTGTAAACTCTTTTGCAAGATTACAACATCCAGGTTAGGTAAGACGTAAGACGTGTGCTGTATGCCTCTATAGGAAAGGCATTAAGATTTGTGCAAAATGCTTGTGCAAATCTTAACCTAGCCTTTTCTACATAGGTTTCCATAAAGTGGCCAGCGTGAAATTAGTGCAAAACCCATGTACGCTAACTGGATAATACATCGGGTTAGCGTACATGGCTTTTGCACTAATTTGGCTGGAAAATAGCTGATATAGCCCCCTTAGTATCTTTATTATTAGAGTCCATTGTTTTGTTTGATTTGAAATATTATTTTGTTAAATTGTTGTTCTCAAAAGATAAATGAATTTGAATTGTTTAATAAAAAAAGTGATTTTGTTGATCAAAAATAAAACATTTACATTATTCAGCACTAACAACAAATGCTACCTTTCTCTTTTCTCCTCTTCTCCACTGAACTTAATCCACATCTCGTTGTCCATAATTAGAAATTAATTATTAAAATCCCTTTATTGTAAAGAAAGCCACTTGAAGGGCAAGTCCTCAAATTAAAAATCACCCAACACCAGAAACCACAATTGTTCACAGACTAACTAGTTGCATAGCCCGATGTCGCCTCTCCCTCTTTCTGCTTCCTGATTCTTATAAGCAGCAGCATTCAATCACAGCCAATGACTGACTGCTGTTCCATGAGTATCCTCGTTTGCGCATGTGGAAGCCATATTTATATATACTGCGCCTTTTATGATCATGAGTGTATGACAGTGATCGTACATTTACAATCATGATTGTAATTGTAAGATCACCAAAACAATACTATTGCGGTACTCTAGTACTGCATTTATTGCACAGCCACATGGTTGTAAGTGTAAGAATGTTGTCGTATTTCTATGCTCAATACCACTTACTGCCTATGGCCCATTGTAATATTTTTAACTATCAACTGCCCAGAAATTTTCTGTTTAGTGTGCGGTAAGCTACATCATACATCATCACCACTTGAGTGTCTGATGTCAGATGTTCACAACCAGAAGAAGATATGATTTAGGGGCATATTTATAAATCACTTTATCCAGTACATTGTCAATTACTGACTATGGCCCATTGTAACATTTTCAACTATCAACTGCCCAGAAATATTCTGTTTAGTGTGCGGTAAGCTACATCATACATCACCACCACTTGTGTCTGATGTCAGACGTTCACAACCAGAAGAAGATATGATTTACCTTGTACCTTACCTTGTAATGCAAGTTAAACAGAAAAATGTATTAAAAGAAAAAAAGGAAAAAATTAAATTTACAAATACTCCAATCTTCCAAAAGAAAACCATTCACATCTATTAAAGGACATGTACACTCTTTTTTCCCACCCACCATTTATGTATTTCTCCTAAGTTTTTATTTCCATTGTTTGTTGTTTTCTTCCCTTTTTCTAAATAATATAGTATTTGAGGTTGAATAAAGATATATGTCCATTCATTTTAACCTATTTAGCAATACCCACATTTCCTGCCTAGCTGTTGATCCAGAGAAAGGCAAAATTAGGATGGGTAAAAAAAACCTTCCTGACTCCAAGTGGATCTCTGGATCAACTCTACTTTATGTATCAATCCCAGTAACCTGCAACATTCCTTGTTTGCAGAAACTCATCTGGCTTTCTTTTGAAACTATCCAATGAACCTGCCATCCCAACTTCCATAGTTTTACCATTCTCACAGTGAAAAACCCTTTCTGAACTTAATGACTAAACTTTATTATTTCTAGATTTTATCACTTATTCCAGTCTTACTTCCTCATATAGTAAGTCGCTTACACCATATTTCAGTCATCTCTTATTATAACTCTCATGCTAGCTGGGTTAGTGTCTCAATGGCTTTATTGGGATAGTAACAAAAAAGTTGGAGGAAGTTTGATCTGTTCTGAAGATTTCCTTCACCTTTAGATAGTGAAGGTTTTATTCACCATCAGGTACGTAAAATGTTGAGAAATGCATTGCACAGAGCTGTGCTAATATCGGGTTTATTTCATTATCTTCCAATTGCAGCTTTGTACTTTATAGCCATTAAAGGGGCAGTGGCATAACTAGGAGTCACTGCCCCCCCTAGCCAGACTATAACAGGGCCCCCTTCCCTGCTATATCTACTGTGGTTTTTCTTGCGGGAGGCTCTATTTTTCATAGGGAAAGTAAGAAGATGGGGTTCCCAACTACAGTTGCAGGGTCTGCTCCACTGATAGTAACATCCCTGTAAAGGGGTAATGTAGAAGTCCATGCAGATGGAATGCAATACCATTTGCAATACCATTTGGCACCTGATGCAAACCTTGTAAATCTCCTCATCCACCAATACCTTGTAGCAATCTAGGTGCACCACCGCAACAAAATGGGCATGGCTTTAGGGTGGGGGGTTTGGTGAACTGTAGGGATGACCAAACAGTAGCTGCTGAACAGGAGGGTTGACCTAACTGGATGCTGAACTGGAGGGCTGTCCTAAAAGTGGCTGCTGAACTGAAGGGATAGTAACATAGTAACATATTGGTACATATAGGTTCTCACACAGACTGGTAAATTTAAGTTTCCCACATATATTGGTAAATATAAGTGCTCACACTTATTGGTATATATAAATTCTCACACAGACTGGTAAATTTAAGTTGCCCACACAGACTGGTAACTATAAGTTGCCAATGTAGACATGTAAACATAAGATGTCTACGTAGACTGGTAAATGTAAGATGCCCACAAAGACTGGTAAATTTAAGTTGCCCGCATAGTATAGTATAGTATTTGAGGTTGAATAAAGATACATGTCCATCCAGTCCAACCCATCTAGCAATATCCTCATTTCCTGCCTAACTGTTGATCCAGAGGAAGGCAAAAAAAACCACCAAATTAATGAAGGGGAAAAAATTTCCTTCCTGACTCCAAGTGCCAATCGGTAATTTCCCTGGATCAACTCTACTTTATGAATCAATACCAGTAACTTACAACATTCCTTGTTTGCAGAAACTCATCCAGCTTTTTTTTTAAACTGACCAATGAACCTGCCATTATAACATCCACTGGAAGACAGTTCCATAGCTTTACCGTTCTCACAGTGAAAAACTCTTTCCGAACTTGAAGCCTAAACCTTTTTTCTTCAAGTCTTAAGGGATGTCCGCGTGTCCTCTGACATGTTCTATTGGTGAACAATGCCCCAGATAGTTTATTGTATGGCCCGTTAATGTATTTATACACAGTAATCATATCCTCATACAAGCGCCTTTTCTCCAGCGTACATAATTGTAACTTTTCCAGTCTCTCTTCATATTCAAGCTCCCCCAATCCCCTTATTAATTTAGTTGCCCTTCTCTGAACCCTTTCCATTTCAAAGATGTCCTTTTTGTACACAGGACTCCAAAATTACAATGCATATTCCAAATGAGGCCTTACCAATGCTTTGTAAAGAGGGAGAATAACATTTTTCTCCCTTGAATCCATACCTCTCTTTATAAAAGACAACACCATGCTGGCTCAGACTGTTGCCGCCTGGCACTGCTTGCTTCCTTCAAGTTTGTTGTCCACCAAAACTCCAAGATCCCTTTCAAACATAGACTGGTAAATATAAGTTGCCCACATAGATTAATACATTTAAGTTGCCCACATACACTGGTAAATATATGTGCCCACACAGAATGGTAAATATAAGTGCCAACATGGATTGGTAAATATAAGTGTTTACACAAATTGGTAACTATGAGTGCTCACACAAATTGGTAAATGTAGGTTGCCCCTGCAGACTGGTAAATATAATTTGCCCACACAGACTGGTAAATGTAATGCTCGTTGTGAACAGAGAGAGACACTGTTCTATACTCCAGTTCCCAACTTTCCCTTGCTGGCACGTGCATGCAGGTGAGACTGAAAGGGGAACCTAAATAAATATGAATAAAAACCCGGACAAATCAAAAATCCTGCCTGACCTCGGATTCGTATCTCAAAAAGAATACGAATCCGGGAAAAAGTGGACGTCTGGAAATATTCAGATATGGCTGCGGAAGGGGAAAGGGTTAATGTAAAATCATATGTCTGCTTTTTAACTGATACTAAACTATAAATGGACAAAGATCTCTTTAGCCGTGTGGCTAAAATCTTGAAAAGTCAGAAAAACTAGCCACATGGGTAAGTTATAATGCAGAACCATTCTGATTGGTGAATAGCTCCATAGACTACAAACATAAGGGACATAGATCTCCCCACTTTAGGAGGAGAGGAATCAATATGTTGATATATCATCATGTCCTCTGAATTCCTTACTGTATGTCTGCTATGCTTCTGGATGCCTTGTGGAAACTGAGTAATTTAGAAATCTGTACTGAGCCTGTACTGAGCCTTGGCATGCTCAGAAGAGTAAGACAAGGGATTAACATTCAGTCATTGGCTGTGATGTCAACTGTCAAAACCATAAATGACAGTTACTAACTGGAAGAACCAGGAAGCAGAAACAGGGGAAACAGGACATTATGCAGGATTTCAGGTTAGACTTATATATTTCAGATTTCAAACTATTACCGTTTAGGGTTTTGGGAGGTGATTTATCTGTATGTAAGTTTTCATTTTGGGGCTGGACTTGCCTTTTAATGCTGGGAAAATCAGGAAGTACCGGAGGGGGGGGGGGATTGACAGTTGAGAAGGGGAGCCTATAAATGCAGGCAGAGGCTGGTCACATGACTACAAGCTGTTCACTTGGCTGAAAACAGGAAGTAATATTACTGAACCTTTCCTGCAATAACCCCACAAATTTTAGCTAGACATGTGATTTAGGTTTTATTTTGAAGGTACGATGGAAGGCTTTTTATATAATTCTTACTAGTTTGGAAGAATTTAAGACCACAGTTACCCTTTAACTCAGTGAGGTCTAACTTTGACACTCCAGATGTTTAGAAACTACAACTCCCAGCATGCCTTGGTTCAGTTGACATCTCTGCCATAGCTGGAATTGATGATGTTATCATGGGAATGTTTGTCTATAATAGTTTTTAATGACAGGTTTCTGTATTATCATTAGCTAGGAACCTGCTTCAATAAATGTTTTTATTTTATGAAATGATTTACAGGTGATCTGTTCAATGTGATGGGGGTAATAAACAGATCTGCTGAAATTACATTGATAACATACACATGTGTTGTTGTTATACGTCTGGATATTTGTCTGTAGCAGCTTATATGTAGAATAGTACCCTAAGGTACTGCCTGTCTGTCTGCGTGAGTGCCTGTCTGTCTGTGTAAGTGCATGTCTGTCTGTGTGAGTGCCTGCCTCTGTGTGTGTGTCTGTGTGTGAGTAGTCCTTGCATGTGACCATTCAAGCCCTGTTCATGGTAAGTAGCTCTGTGTCTGTGTCTGTAGTTCTGGGCACATCTTATTTACAAGTCTGTGTGGGCTTGGCATGAGGACATATATGTACCAATCTGAGTGGGCTGGGGATGAGGGCATTTTATATGTACCAGTCTCTGTTTAGGCTGAGGATGAAGACATATTTTATGTACCAGTCTGTTTGGGCTGAGCCAGAGGGCATTTTATATGTACCAGTCTGTATGGGTTGGAAATAAGGGCATCTTATATATACCAGTCTGTGTGGGCTGAACATGAGAGTGTTTTATATTTCCAAGTCTGTGTGGGCAGGGCATCTTATATTTATAAATTATATGTAAAGTCATCCCTCCAGTTCATTAGTCAGCCCTCCAGTTCATTAGCCAGTGTTAGTCAGCCCCCCGGTTTATTAGCCAGTGTTAGTGAGCTCTGCAGTTCATTAGCTAGTGTTTGTCAGCCCTTCAGTTTATTATTCAGTGTTAGTCAGCCCTCCAGTTGATTAGCCAGTATTAGTTAGCCCTCCAGTTCATTAGCCAGTGTTAGTCAGCCCTCCAGTTGATTAGCCAGTATTAGTTAGCCCTCCAGTTCATTAGCCAGTGTTAGTCAGCCCTCCAGTTCATTAGCCAGTGTAGCCACTCAACCATGTTAAATGGTAATAATGGTCTTTAAAATGGATGTTACCTCAAAGTAGACGGTACCTCAAAAGTGTGTGTGGTTTTGGAAAAGTGCGCATGAGCGCATGCTCGCACATCTTGCATTTGTCCTCTATTTTGTATTTCAAAATCTGGCAATCCTACTTCAGTGCTTCCTCTTACAGGTTCCTATTCTTGGATACCCTGATGAAGCCTGTGGAGCAAGTGTACAGGTGAAACGTACATTGGTGTAGGGGGAGGATGGACGTGGGACACGCCAAGTGGATAGACCGGAGGAGTAGCAAAGCTCCGTGTAGCTGGAGAATCCAGGTGATGAACACACTCCTGTGTGGTTTACCAAACAACCGCCTGGCACCGCTTCAATCCTTAACTCTTCAATTCTTAACTCTTCTGCCCGGCTCATTCATTTTTCTTCTCCCTTCTCTAATGCCTCTCCTCTCTGTCAGTCCCTCCACTGGTTGCCCTTCACCCAAAAGATCCAGTTCAAACTGCTTAACTTATCCTATAAAGCACTATCCAACACAGCCCCTCCATATATCTCACAGCTGATCCAGCAATATCGTCCCAGGTGCAACCTCCGCTCCCCAAACAATACCCTCCTCTCATCCACCCTTGTCACCTCTTCCGAAGCCCGCATTCAGGACTTTACTCGTGCTGCCCCTCTGCTATGGAACTCCCTACCTCTGTCTGTCCGTCACTCACCATCCCTTAACACCTTCAAACGTAACCTTAATACCCACCTCTTTAGGCAAGCATATAACCTGGCCCAAACATTACCCCCTTACTACCCAATATGATCCAACCCACCTTTCACGCTCCACTGCCAATCTATTTACAGCCTACCGATTCCTGTCACCTTATGTCTCACCCCCATATGCTCTAATTAATAATCCTAATAATTAATAATCCTTTATTTACTTGTGGATCAAGTATGTGAGTCTACAGGGAAGGAGGTGTATCTCCTTCGCTAAGTTTTTTCTAATATTTTAGATTTATATTTAACCCTAGCACCATCCTATATAGAGTAGGATAACACAGCCACAATTATACATATTTCCACAGTGCACTAGCATGAGCTATATGTATCTTTATTTTCCTTGTTCATTTTAGCACAGAGCTGTATAAAGTGTGAGGGCTAGGCCACACTAGCGCTTTTTTCTTCTGCGTGCCTGATTGCACATGCGATTTTGCATGTGCAAATGCAGAACGTGTGACATCGCATCAGAATCGCACACACAATTGTGTGCGATAGCACTCGCGCTTCAGTGAATTGTAGTGGGGCCTCAGTCTAACTGTTGAAGAGAATTTTAGAGAGACTGTAAAATTGAATGCAATATCTAGGAGACTTTGGAAGATTAAAAAGCAATCTTGTGTGGTGCTTGTGACAGATTGAGACTGAACACATATGTGTTCATCATACAGGTTGAATTTATTTAAATGTAGCCATACATCATGTCTTTAATTAACTTCTACATAGCCTTGTAATATGCAGATTTTATATGTGTTCAGGTCCAATCTGAAATAAGAATACATTTAAAATGAACCATTAATAGGTGCACTTGTGGGACATAGTACAGAGCTGCAGAGGGGGTAATGCAGTGCAGTTTTGGAATCCGATTTGCAAAATGGGACATTTTGGAAATGGAAGAAGTTCAGAGAAGGGCAACTAAATTAATAAGGGGAATTGAGGGGCTTAACTATGCAGACAGATTAGACAAGCTAGGGCTTTTTACATTGGAGAAGTGGCAATTGCATGGGATTATGATCACTTTTTATAACTATATTAATGGGCCATACAATAATCTGTCTGGTACATTGTTCACTAATAGGTCATATCAGAGGAATCATGGACATCCTTTAAGGTGAGAAGAAAAGAAGTTTCATCTTCAGCTTAGGAAAGGTTTCTTTACAGTGAGAATGGTGAAACAATGGAACCGTCAGGTAGGGCAAGTTCATGAAATAGCTTTAAAAATGGGCAGGACAAGTTTCTAAAACTAAAATATAGTGAGAATTACTGGTACTAATACATAGTTCTGATCCTTTTCCATTTGAAGTCAAGAAGGATTCACCCCCTTTTCAGCTGTTTTTTTCATCCATCCTCTGGACCAACTCTCAGGTAGGGTTAAAGGGCATGTCCACCCTTAAAACAAAAAACTGGTGACTTTTCCGTTTTCTGCACGCAAACCCAACTGCTATTTTTACCGGTTTATTATATGCATCTTTAACCAGATATTTGATCATAAGTTTGTTTCTGTTATGTAAAAGGTAACTGCCTCCACCCTTGGCTCCCAGAACTTTAATAAGCTTGACCATGTGCAAAGGAGGCAGCAAGTAAAGCAGCAGTCAATCATTGGTTGTGCTGTCAGCAGTCACAGCCTTGATTGGCTGCAGGGAGAGAGATGTCAGCTTACTCTGCCAGAATGGGGACAATAATTATCCTTCAATATCTGAATAGTAATGCATCTAATATTGTGCTGAATATATCATTTGGGGTTTGGGGAAGTTAACGGATATATGGCCAGATTTCTGTTTATACCCTTTAAAGAGTAGGGTATACAGTTTGGATGTATACCTTTATTCAACCTCCATTACTACGTTACTATGTAGGAAGGATAATGAAGTGAACCTGATAATGGCACAACTCTGTGCAATTCATTTCTCAATAGTTTCCCTATCTGAAGGTTAGGTAGGTGTCTGCTAAAAAGACACAAATAGAACAGGAGACAACTGGCATTCAGGTTCCGTATACGTTATTATATTCAGTACATTATAAAGTTTAACAGATATGAGTCCGTGAAATTTCAATAACAACGTTACAAATTCATTACACAATATTTCCAAACAGAATTTAAAAAAGATTACTGCAGAAGGATAAAAGATATTTTTGTGTTGAGTTGTTTTACAATAAAAATTCCTATTCCGCCTGCCAGATGGAAGCAACATGAAAAAGACCATAGCTCAGCATACTTCCTATCACGCTTAGGTAAAAACATAATAAAATGTCAGGACACCTGTTCCCTTCTCTAGTTCCTCAGCAGATACAAACGCTGCTGGGCTTTCCCAATCAGCTCATTGACATTCTTTCCCCAGGACAAGTTGGAACTGAAGCAGATCACCACAGAACTCTTATTTAAAAGAATTGTACATTATTTTGCCTTATATTTAATTTAATACACATAAGCAGCACTTACTCTGATGTGTTTGTGTTGCTGTATGACTTCAATCTAGTACTTGTTTTGCTTAAACTCAGTCTCTCAGCCCCCTGCCAGACTATCTGACACTCTGTGAGGGCAAGCATGCTCAGTAATCCTTATGTAATTCCCACCACGCAGTTCCTGTTTTAACTGTCACCATTCCAGCTACAGAAAAAAAATATACATAACAGAAGAGTTTATGATATTAAGGCACTTAATTGACAGGTGAATTGTAAGATGTTTCATACTAGATATCTTAAGAAATAGAGGACAGATCAACAAACAAATAGTAAGTGATAGAATTATAGTTTCCAGTAATGGGCAATTAAAAAAAAAATCTCTGTGTATCCTGTGTCTGATTTGCCCATTGGGAGGTGAGCAAAAAGACCTTCCATTGCTGACATCCATTGCCTAGAGCTAGGTTTAAAAAGACCCATAAAATAATTTTTACTGTTAGTTCAGTAAGGAATTACATTAAACATCACTAAAAAATGTTCTATCATGTCTTATAATGAAAATAGACTGATTCTGTTTGATTTTTCGATGGACAACACAAATAAAGCAATTTTCTGTAATATTGATACCGTGTACGGGCATGCAGAAGCATATGGATCAAAGTTTAAAGAAAATACCAAGGGATTGTTTTTAAGGCCATATATTTTTATAATAAAGCAAACTATTTTTATTTTTTTTTAAAAAGCTTACTCTTTAAAGGCATGTCCAGCTCTCCCACAAAATGTCATACTAACCTAAATACTAACATATTCCTGAAGCCCAATAATTAGCCCACACTCCATCCTCTTTGCCAGTAGTTGTAGCCTCCTCATAAAGCAGTTTCAGCTTCTTATAAGCTCACACATGCCTTAGAAGAGACAGCAGTCATTTATTGGCCAGCTGAATATTGAACTTCAGGAGCTTTGGAAAGGTAAGCAGGTTTTTGGGGGTGCAGAAGGTAAGTATAGAATTTAAAAAGGGTACCATTGTGCATCATTCTAGATTAAAAAAATATAGAGTAATAATAATAATAATGATAATATTTGATACTACCCCCCTGCCAATTTTAACACAGTGCAAAAAGACAAGTTAGCAGTGTAATCCCCAATTCATATCACTTATGTAATACAGAAAAAGATTGCAATTCAAGGAGAATGCAAGTCTAATAATAATTTTAAAAAAATCAGGTGAGGATGTCTCAAAATGCTGTGTATTTACAGTAAACTAATGTATCTAATCATTTGCCTAAAAATCAATGTGTTTTTAAAGGAGAACTAAGCTTAATTTTTTTTAAAACCTAATGTGAAAGCTTTTCTCCCAAGAACACCTATACATTGTAAGATTCTTCTCTAGTAAATTGCATTTAGTACATGTGAGAAATAGATTCTGTAAATAAGGTTTCTATGTTGTTGTCAGTACAACCCACAGCCCATGAAGTCATCAAAGAACCACACCCCCTGATCCCAGTATTCTCTGTCTCAATGCGTGTTTTCTATATAAATGTCTCCACACCAATATGGAATCCCTGAAAAGACTTTGAAAGCTGCTTGTTACCCTGCAATTTATTTACCAGTCATTGAAAGACCTGGATGAATGAGAGCCTTCACAAGCATATTCTCTTTTAATAGCTTGGATCAACTTAAACTCTTTTAAACTTCCTGAACAATGAAATTGTTAGGGTTTTTCAAACACGCAGATTTATTTACGACAATTATTGAAAATTTTGCTGATTATAAAATTCTCAGATTGGTAACCCTCAAATGTAGCATTTGGTTTCAGTAACCCTCGAATGTATCCTTCAGTTTCGGTAACCCTTGAATGTGGCCTTTCAATTTCGGTAACCCTCAAATGTAGCCTTCAAAATTGGTAACCCTCGATTGTATTGTTTGGTAACCCTCAAATGAAGAGTTCTATTTTGGTAACCCTCGAATATATCATTTTTAAACAAGTTTTGGTGATAGGTACATGTTCCCCAGACCATTTTCCAGGTGCCAAAGCCATTTACAGTAAATTACCATTGCTATTTTATCTGTATTTAATCCAAACTTTTCAGACTATTTCTACCCATTGACTTTAATGGGTTTGTTTTCAAAACTGACAAACCTCCAAACTTTTACTGAACTTTGGAAGTTCGAAAATTAACCAAATTTTAGGAAGTTCAGGCATTTCTATTGATCATAACAGATCCCCTAATATTCATCTCTGCCTTTATTTTATTTTTTATAAGTCTTTCAATAGCAAAAAAATATCTATATGTGAATGGATCTCTTCACAAAATCTATAGTAAGCTGTCAGTGTGACAGCTTTTTCTATAGCAGGTAGTGAACTGTGATCAAACAGCTGATCACTGTGCAATACCTTCACTCAACCTCCAGAGAGCTACTGTTATATTTGTGATGTGTTCTCTCTTTGATCCATTCACAAATATCATAGTAAGCTGTCACGCTGACAGCTTACTATAGCAGGTACTAAACTGTGATCTGAATGGAGATCGCCATCCAGTACCTTATACTGGACCACCAGGGAAGTTCTATTTGTGAATGCATCTCTTCGATCCATTCATAAATACTATTGTAAGCCGGTGTTCAGTTTAACAGGAAGTGAACTTACGATCAGTGATGATCGCAAGTTCACTACCTTCACCAGGAGAGGTCCCCGGGGTCAGAGGAAGTCCCTTGACGTCATGTGGACTCCCTTACCGCTTCGGCTCTGCAGGGGAAAAGTCTCCCAGCACTACAGAGTTTAATAACCAGTGACCCCCACATCGGTTTTGTTTTGTTTATGTAATGTAGCAGAGTTTACCCACTCCAATACAGTGGTGGCGCACTTCATGCCACACCTGGAAATAAAAAAAGGCGTTTGGCTCAGGCAGCAAAAACCCTAAAAGTGCACCTGGGTAGTAGCACCCCAAAACATCCCTTTAATTGGAGGTTTTACACCTTGAATACTAAACATTGGATGGCAGGCATCTTCCCTCCTTATTAAAAGCCAGTAGGCAGGGATAGGGAAGGGATAGCCTTTAATACTAATCCAATGCAAGGTCAGGGAGACAATCTTCCCTCTAAAATGCAACCAAGCAGGGAATGTCAGCCCAGATAAATGACCCAAGGTAAACTGTTAGGACTTTCCATACTGGGGTTACCTTGACGTGGTTGGAAGGCTTTTCATTTTTAAGCATTAAAAAAAGCAGGTTCCTCTAGAGGGGTCATTTTTAGCTCTAACTATTTCATCTTGACATCTTGACATATATTGTGGTTCCATGGGCCTCTATAAGTCTCAGGGTCAGGAATGAGGCTATTTTTCCAGTAACACGGAAGGCTCCCTATCTATCTACAATATCTTGTTCTGTTGGTTTCAGACCATTTAAATCAATACCAAAATGTGCAAGTATTTATGTGTGAGACAATTAAATTATTCATTCTCCTTATTCTTGCAATACTGGCCCTAGAAACAAAAGGGTATTTTACTGTCTATAAGTATTTAGAATATTATCTAATACGTCTCCCCTACAGATGTATTTATATATATAAAAAGTAAATTTGTGTATGTAAGTATGTTCCAGAAAAACATCTGAATGGCTGGGACAATTTTCATGAGACTTCTTGGAGACCTCCCCCCATTACTCAGTGCTCAGTGTTACAGTAAGCCCTTCAGTTTACAAGTCACCTATTGTTACAGCCAGCCCTCCAGTAGTAATGCTGCACTGATTGCAATATAATTGAAATCAACTGCAATAAATGCAGTTAATTGCAGTCAGTTTGTAGTTAGTGACAATTTGTGACTTAGTCTGCTGCACATTTTAATTATAAACTAAATAGGCCTATAAATCTATTGGGTGTCACTTAAAGGTGGTCAGGGGCCACACATGATGCCCTTAAGATCAAATGGATCGGGAACCCCTGGTCTAAGTTAAATGCGGATGAGATTTGACCTACAAGAATCCTGCATTAGGTCAGGTAACCACAGTTTACCAAATTTGCCGGCTGGTTTTGGGTACATCCCAGTGAATTTGAATGGATTGCAGGTAAGGTTTGGTTACAAATCTGCAAGTGCTGGCCAAGACCGGTAGCGGGTGTGTGTTGCAGGTATGTTCAATTTTGGGTGCGGGTCACTGCAGGTGAAGGTCGGATTACGTAGTAGGTGTTGGTCTATGTGCAGGCCTGTTTCATTTCGGATAAGGGCTGGGTTGCAGGTTTGGCTACTTTCAGGTTGGGTCGGGTTTATTTATGGAACCCACTGGGGGTGAAGGTTGGGTGAAGGTTACGGTTTTGGGGGTGCGAGTTGGGTGTCTGTTTAATTTCAGATGTAGGTAGTGGTTTTGTGGTTGATTGCAGGACTCTAATTTGACCTTTGTGCTGCCATCTGTTGGTGAATCGAAATAATCGCACCATCTGAAAATCGACGAAGCCCAATAAAAAGAAAATTGGATTGGAAGAATATAATAAAAGTCAGTTTACATATTTAAAATATTTGTATATACAGTATGCACTTGAAATTCAAAAATTTTAAATTTGGAAAATCACAAATTACTACTGAAAATGCTTTAGCATTTTAGCATCAAAAATTGCTATAGAAAATTTAAAAAATTCTGTTCCAATTGGGTTTGAATCGGATTTTCATAACTCCCCAGCCCCTGCCTAGCTCCTGATCATTTAATTGAAGAACAGGAGGTAAGACTTAGCTCCTTTACCTCACTTTCTTCAATTAGACTAAAAAACCTAAGTAAAATTTTGAGTGGAGATACGCTTTAAATTGTATTTATTTGACTGATATTGCATAATATTTTGTACAAAGCAAAACTAGTAGTTAGAATTAAGTGAACAAAGTACAATTTGAATAAACACTACCACATATAAATGTAAAGTATTTGGAAAATTGTGTAACACAAGTAACAGCATGTTAGAAATAAAACACACAAAAATACATCACTTACACTTACCTGGCATGTAACAACTTGCAAACAAGACAATCCTTTAATTAACCTGAACTTTATTACATCTAAACATTCTTTTCCTCTAAATGTTATTTATTTTTACTGTTTAAAAATATATTTATACTTTGCATTACAGTATATTAGTGTGAACAAAATAAATACAAATGGTGTCTGATAACTGTCAATGTTCTATTAATGTCCATTCCCATGCTATGTAGCCAAGGGCAAACTTGTCATTCCCCACACCATTTTGCCTCTTCAAAGGTCACTGACAAACAGCCATTATGTGATGTGTAAGAGCAGTTAGGAGACTCACCTGGAGGTCAAAATTCCTCTAGGTATGAAATAAATGGTGTTGACGGATTATTTGCAGCTACTGAAGTCAATTAACTGAACAAAAAAATAGATCTGAGGGGTCAAAACTTTTGTGTCATCATCTTTGGGAGAAAACAACTTAACATCTAAGTTCAGACATACATTCTTGACTGCCTTCCATGAAAATAACAGCAGTCAGCATATCACTGATTAAATTCAGACTTCTGGTTCAAAGTTGAGCCACATATGTATATAACAAGATCCTCTGCAACGAGTTTCTGTTATTGGTTAAACACACCATCCACAAAAATGTAAGAAATAAAACGAGAGGAATGTTTCTGAGAAGCTTTTTATTTTATTACCAGACACATAGAGACCGCGAACGAGAATCCGAGGTTTACATTTGGTACATTCTATTTGCCAGTTTGGCATTAGTCAGAAAACAAACAGAGCAAAAGCTTGCATAGTTTCCATATAATCCTTAATGCGTGAAACAATCTACAAGGTTCTATATTCCTTTTATTAATAAGAAGATATAAAATATATGAATGGAATTAATTTGGACATTCCTTTTAAGACCAACGTTTGCCATTATGTATGATATCCCAAAAATGATTGGTGACCACGGTATTCTCCACCAATTAGCTGCTATGCAACCTGCCCCCCAAATATGTATCTATAATTTTCTCTACAATGCTGTGCATACTGTAGCAACGTTTTGCTTTGCCTTCATTAACAACTTTAGTTTTGCATCAAACTGTACATGCTGCACTATTTTCACCAATCATCTTGCCTCACTATAGAAATCACTAGTGCCAAATCTGCATAACTAACTCTTATTATTATAATTATTACTATTATTATTATTATCTGTGTTTATAAATGTACTGAGGTTAATAATCTTATTAACAATAATGTATATTGAAAGAATATACATTATTAATGCTTGAAACAGTTTCCTTTACTGTGCACATTCCCCTATTCCAAAGTAATAGCAGATGGGCTGTGCTTCCCCATTCTTCCACCTGCCTTTACTCAAAGTAATAACATTAGAGGCCACACCACAACCTCACCAATGATGACATAACAGCAGTGTGACTGGGATTTCTTTTTTTTTTCCCTTCTCCATTCTTTTTTCTGTTCTGTATTACAGTGATTCTGGCAGGCAGTCCCCTCCTGACACTGTTTACAGCACTTGATCCTTTGTCTCTTTTAATCTGCACAGGGAATTAAACAGGGCAGCATTAAAGGAAAAGGTAAGCAATATTAGAATTCATTTGTATTTTAGTATGCAAGTATTTGAAGAAGGAAGATGTGTTTAGAGAGAATGCACCAAGTATAAAATTAAATTAGATACGTAGAGATTTTGAGCATCTATAACTTTATTTCACTGTGTTATTTATTATCAGTGTTTTAGATGTTTTATTTTACTACATTCATTCATTAATTTCTTTTTTTTTACTGAAAAAAACAAAACGGGCTAAACCATGTTGGATTTGAAGCTCTGGATGTTTTATTGGGAGAGTTTCTGCTGGTACTGAGTTAACGGAGAAGGTTATACACATATAGACTCTTGCAAGCAGAATTTATTTTCTATTTAATGAATGAATGGCTACATTCCAAACACTGCAGCGAGGGGATACAATTACAGGAGATTTACAGAGAAAAAGAGAATTGTTTTAAATACAAAGAGCAGAAAACATTGATCAAATCCGCAATACAGTGTTAGCTTTTTTTCTTAAATGATTTCATAGCCATTTCTGCATTTTAACATCCCTATTTACCCCTATACTGTAAAATGAAGTGTATAATGTTAGTTTAATGTAACGTGACAATGAAAAGAATTATTTTTAAAAGCTCCATTCGAACACACACATATCCAAGAGAGGTTTTGCAAAATACATTGTGTCCAGTTATCTATGAAACTGACTGTGCCTGGAAATATACTTAAGCCGATAAAATAGAGTAAATACATTTTCCAAGCAAAAGTATCATAAAACATTGCATGAAAGTTACAGCTCCAGAACCTGGAACTGTGTCTAAAACTGTCCTTGAAAGATACTGTTTAAAGGGAGGACAACTGTAACATTCCTGCAAAGCATTTAAGGAATAATGGCAATGTAAATGTTATTTGTTACGTTATGTTTTGGAAAAAAAACAAAAACATAAAGATTTTCAAATCATCCCATAATTATTAATTCATTTAAACACACTGTACTGAACAAAGCATTGAATATGTTGTAAAATAAATTAAGGCTGTTTTATTATTAACTTCTGATATTTCTATCTTGGCTCTACTACTTTCAAAATCTTGACTGATTCCACTCCCACAAAGGGTGGGGCCTTGGAGACAATGTACATTAATTCCAGGCGCTTACCTGATTCATTCAAAAAATTCAAATGCAATCAGTCTATCTTTTAATCATTTGTATGACCTGCACTAAGGGAAAACCTATATGTGCCAGAAAAACAATTATTATTATTATGTGTTGCACTGGCAATCCACTGCGATTAGCAATGCATATGCAACTAATAACAAAATTATCAGTTAGCATCCACAGTGATTATTACATTGGCATGAAGAACTGTGTATGATCAGTTCGGAAGTATAATGGAATGCTACCAGTTTTATATAGTCATAACTGTAATACTGCAAAAATAAATAAATCACTGCACTGTGTAGAGTTTTATTGCTGACTGCAACAATAGAAAGTGTTAATCACTTAACACCATGCAATAATTTTCTACTATCAAGTCATCTGATTCAGTTGGAGAGAAGCGTTCTGAGCAGATTATTGAAATATTTTCAACCTAGGTGTTGGATGGTCAGTATAGCTGCACACATGCAATCCTCAGACAATATACCATAAACCACTGCAGTCCAGAGTACATTAAGGACAAACCTTCATTAAGACATATATATGTATGAAGGTGTGTCCTACACCAAAACATCAATGAAAAAAAGGGCATTTAGAAATGCCCTTTAGATGTGGTTTAGATGTGGTTGTGCATTGTACATTGTGTGATGATTGTGTCTTGTAAGGAGACTGTATTGTATAGTGAATTAAAAAAAATAATAATAGTCAGGTCTAGTCCTTTTTGTTCTTATTTATTCTTCCTATTTTTTGGACCTCCTTCCACAGTTTTTGAGCTAGAGACATTGAACTCTTTATAGATGCCCTGGACATATAGTAGAAGTGCATTTTTTGTTCCTGGCTAAGGAAAATTGTTTATCCCAGTCACTTTAATTAGATAGAACCTTCGTATACAAACTTTCTTAATAAAATGCACCTGGATCTGAGGGATATTCTAACGCACACTTAGTCTCTGTGATACAACCCACACAAATAAAACAAACACACAATTTTAAAGTAAATTTACATCACAAAAACACACACTATCTGATGCGCCCCTGCACACACACTATCTGATGCGCCCCTGCACTCACCTCACCCTTCTGGCAACTATATCTAAATGATAAAAAAATAAATTTTTACAGCCATAAATGCAAATACATATCCCTCAATAAAAATGCAAAACATACTTCCCAACCCACACAAATATAGGAACACACACTTTTGATGCACAACTACACCCACCTCAATCTTCTATTTCCATAGCAACCATACCTAAATCATCAAAAAAGTTAGTTTTACGGTCACAAATACAAAACATACTGCCCAACCTCACACAGACAGTAGAAGGGTGATGCAATGCCAGAGCTCTTCTGTGGCTCACCATAGACCCAGGTTTCGATCCAATATTTGAGCTTGCAAGAACAAACTTTTGTTTTGAATCCTGGGTATGTTCCTCAAAATTTTAACTTTAAAACTTTGTTTTGATGGTTTAAATTACAATAGTTTTGCGTCAAAATGTATTTTCATCACACACAGGTGCGCTCACCTACTGATACACCCCTATACCCAATCCATTTTTCACTCTCTATGTCAACTATACCTAAAACATGAAAACAATATGTATGATTATATATGCAAAAACATAACCCCAAAAGCACACAGACACAGGTACACACTACTGATGTTCCCCTAAAGCCACTCCGCAATTCTATTTCCATTGAAATCATACCAAGATCGTGAAAAAAGGTAGTTTTACAGTAATAAAAGCAAAAACATACCCCTGCTCCACACAAACACAGGAAAGCATACCTGCTGATGCATCCACACACCCACTCCACCATTCCATTCCCATGACAATCATACATAAAGCATCAAAAATTTGCTTTATAGATACAAAATCATTCTCCTAACACAACAACAACACAGGTAAGAAAACACCCCTAATGCAACCCTACACCCAGACATTACAGAACCAGTCAAGTTTGTGATCCCAATGTTGGAATTGTGTTGCTTAGTTCATTTGGTGATGGAAAGGGGATATCTGTGGTATTCAGTTACATTAACTGGACTTAAAGTTTAGCTCTTGAAGATGTTTCCCTAGTCATCCAAATTTCTCAATTTCGAATGACCTGTTTGCAATAAATACCCTGGAATGTTTCCCAATCAGCATATAAGCAATGTTTAAGGGACCTCCTGAATACATGAACTGGATGAGCATTCACAAGCAGACATTAATAAAACTAAAATGTAAACCACTACTGGCCCCACTGTGTAGTGTTAAAAAAAATCCTTACCTTACTTTTCTGCTCCTTATGGTTCTCCTGTAGTGCCTGTTCAAAGTACTAGAAAATTAATAGTAGGAGCGGTCTGTATGTCATCCAGTCTCTGCTTCTTCCTTGTCTTCAATGAGGATGCTGGCATGCCCTCCCTTCCTCCAACCCTCTGGATCTCTTCTTCCCCTAGTTATACAACCATTTTCTGTAGTGTAGGGCAACATAGAAGTAACATACTGTAGTAATGGAGGTTGAATAAAGACATATGTCCATCTAGTCCTACTCATAAGGCCTACTTGGCAGTTAATCCAGGAAGGCAAAAAAAATTAATTAATCCAGCTGGAAAGGGGGACAATTTCTGCCTGACACCAAATGGCAATTGGAAAGGTTTCCTGGATTAACAATAAATAACTTTTTTCAATATTTTTGAACATTTAAAACATATAATGAACTTGCCATTACCACATCTGCTGGAAGACAGTTCCACAGTTTCACTGTTCTTCCTGTAAAGAAACCTTTCCTAACCTGAAGATGAAACTTCTTTTCTGCCAACCTTAAAGGATGTCCACGAGTCCTCTGATATGACCTATTAGTGAACAATGCACCAGAGAGTTTATTGTATGGCCCATTAATATTTTTGTATAAAGTGATTGTGTTACCTTACAATCAATGCTTCTCCGGTGTAAACAGCCCTAACCTTTTGTCATTGGTATGGTTTAATCCAAATACAAAATATGAAGAGGTACAAATGTATATTCCTTCTTCTAATTTCCCACCTAATAGAAACCTGAACCGGAACATGTGCAACAAAAATCTACTTTCCTTTTCTTAAATAGATTTGAATTGCTAAAAAATGTTTCAAATCTGCCGCACATGAAGCTAATTCCCTCTTAAACCTCTCTAAATTTTAAATATATTACCACAAAGCGGTTAGTAAAGGTTTCCAACATTATCAATGAATGTTGCCTCATCCTGTTGTAAGGATATTTTTAGCATTTAGTTGTTTAAAGGGCAACTAAAGCCACAGAACAACACTTAACCAGAAGGCAGAACACCTTGATATAAAACCAGTAATCTGTGTCTTACCTCTCATTTTGATACGGGCGCTGGGAAATTTACCTAAATAACATATGATTTGTGCTTTACTTCTCAGCATTCTAATATCACACAGTTTGGTCAACGACCATTATGTTCTGCTCATGCTCAGTCCTTAGCTATGGCACAAACTTGTTACAGTTGGTCTCACCCATTAATAATCTCTAGCCAATCCTTTTACAGGACAGATAAAGCAAGGAAGCATGTGACTGAGGTCACGAGGTGTGGTCTGACACTGCACATACACACAGTTACTTCATCCAGTTCTTAACAGGCTTTGATTTACTTTAACAGAGTTTACTAAAGTGGCATTTTATAGTTTATTGGTGTTTTTAGGGGGTTGTTTTCAGATTCTGGAGTATACAAAATTGGGTTTAGTTCTCCTTTAAGCAAATCACCTTACATTCAATCCCTAGTATATAAATATACTAGATCTAAGGATAAATTCCATCTAAAACCATGCATCCTTGCCTTATTAAGTAATTAATAATAAAACATATACCTGTGTGAAACTTCTTTTACTGCAGCAAGCAAATGTGGTTACTCTCACTTCCCCCTACCCATAGAAAGGTATCTACCTGAGCATGTGTAATCCAATGATTTAGAGAGTGTATCTCTGTTCATTAGATGTTAGAATTATACTATAGTATATGGTAAATTAAATAGTATATGAAATATTGAGTTAGAAAAGCAATCTTGGTTAAGTATTCAATGTAAATCACCTCAATAAATGTACAGAGAAACTAAAATTACATGTAAATTGTTTCTATATTTATGTAGTTACATTTACATATCCTAACTGAAATATAATTATTTATTTTAATATGTATTGCTGCTAATGTAACCAATATTTCCATATTACACAGGCACATACCGATCGTAGAGATGCGTCTACAAATTATACCTTTCTTTGCAGCACTAATTTGTGGCATCTTATGTACTTATTATGACTATGGTTATGAAGGTGCATCAGAGGGAGATTATGCAGGTTTAGCTATGGGACCATCTACAGCAAACTGTGCTCCAGAATGCACCTGTCCTTACAGCTATCCCACAGCAATGTATTGTGACAATCGCAAATTAAAAAAAATCCCAATGATTCCACCTGGAATACAGTATTTGTATCTGCAAAGCAACCAGCTTGATGGTATAGAAGATGGTACATTTAAGAATGTAACAGACCTGAAATGGCTTATTCTAGACCACAACTTTCTGACCAATGCTAAAATAAAGAAAAATGTATTTTCTGGTCTAAAACACCTAGAAAAATTATATATAAGTTTCAATAACCTAACTGAGCTTGTAGGACCACTGCCAAAATCTCTGGATGACCTTCGAGTAACCAACAACAAAATTTCAAAGATCCCTTCTAACACTTTAGAAGGTCTAGAAAATCTAACTACCATATATCTACAACACAATGCTCTAAAAGAAGATTCCATATCGGGTGCATTTAAAGGTCTAAAACAGCTTTCACACCTTGACCTAAGTTTCAATGAAATTACAAAGTTGCCCAAAGGACTTCCTTCAAGCATAAGCACCCTGTATTTAGACAACAATAAAATTGGCAATATTCCAGATGAGTATTTCCAAGGTTTTAAATCTCTGCAGTTCCTCCGCCTATCCAACAACAAGTTGAAAGATGGAGGTGTACCTGGCAATGCTTTTAATGTCTCATCACTTGTTGAGCTGGATCTATCATTTAATGAACTTGGCAGCATCCCAGCTGTGAATGAAGGCCTGGAAAACCTCTACTTGCAAGTCAACAAAATTCAAAGTGAGTAACATTTTCATGTAAATTAAACTAAAGAAAAGGTTAATTAACAGTTTGGTTATACATAGTAAATACAAAGGATAAAATACTGCATCAATTTATACCTGTTTTTTTAACTATTCAACTCAAGAGTCCAGTTAAAGGACAACAATATAAAAAAAAAACAACATCACCCCATTACATGTCCACACTTCCAGAAGCTGAAATCACTTTCTCACATTTACAGCCGTGCTGCCCTCGCTTAGATATCACACAGCAAAGATGAGTGCTAAAAGCCCACCTCCTAGATGGCCCGGGGCCATGATTAACATAACACTTGTCACATTAGGGGTCCTTTAACATTATTTAGACAGAGAAAAAAAAAGAGAGAAAAAAATGTGAAATGGAATAATAGGCTATACTCCAACAAAAGATCACTCCAGGTAGGCTACCACTACCAGCCGTGGTCCACAAAACTTGTAATTTTTATTTAAAAACTTCTAAAAACACACATCCCCAGCTCGATACACAGGAATTCAAAAGAGCGCAGAGTTGGCGCTCTTTTGAAGTCTTGTGTATCGAGCTGGGGATGTGCGTTTTTAGAAGTTTTTAAATAAAAATTACAAGTTTTGCGGACCACGGCTGGTAGCCTACCTGGAGTGATCTTTTGTTGGTGTGTGGAATCGTTCCACTGAAGAGACGGATGTATGTGTCCAGGTGTATGAGCACCAACCTGTGGAGGGAGAGTCGGGGGCTCCTGGGACGTAGGAACTACCAAACTTTTCTTGAATAATATGCTATGTTTCAAACTGTCTTATACCATTTACAAAGCTTTCTTTCTTGTTAAAAGGCAAAAAAAACTATATTAAGGGAATATTTATCTGTGCTTGCTTTGTCATTAAATTATTAATGTTTAGTGAGTACTCCTAATTCCCCCCACCCTCCCTTACTCACTGCCTTCTTGTTGTGTCTGTGACACTTATAAGTTCTGCACAGCCTCACCATGGACACTGCTCTGCTTACACATCTCCCTCCACGTCTGCTTTTCTCTGGTGGTTCTCATAATTGTTGCAGAAAGTGTGCTGGCAGGCAGCTAAAGATCCTAGTAAGAAGTCATTAATGGGTCACATATTACAATATCTGCTCCTGGGGTGACAGGTCTTTCCCTGTAAATGCTGTGATTAAAATTATGATTTCTCAGGATCTACAGCTCAGATTTAAAATCCAAAAAAATTTAAGTTGTGGGATCTTGCTGAATCTAAAGGTATAATTCTTGAAAATTAAATTTTTTACAGTATAGATACCTTTTAAAGAATTTATTATGCTATTGTTTTGTAAACCTTGACAAAAGAATTGTTTAGGATTTTGTTGACACGAGAAGGTAGTATTTTCCATGAAATAGGGGGGATAAAACTATTTTAAAACTACAATAATTGCTACAACTTAAAAAAAGAAACCTTAATTAAAAACTGGTCTATGTAAAAAAATATTGTACAAAACATATTACTATAGAATCACATACATTGTTAGAAGGATATTCACAAAAGTATGTGGGTAATAGATATGTAGATGTAGATGTAAAAAATGTATAGCAACAGTATGCAGTCTATACCATATAGAGCATTTCAATCCCTAGGTCATAAACAAAAAAATCCCCTTAAAAATAAAAGTATTTATCATAATTCTGCCTCCTAAGTAGAGATGGACGAAACTGTCTTTTTTGGGTTTTTGGATCTCAGGAAACACCAGGACTTCGGAGCGAGTTTTAGATTTCGATATCGAAGGTTTGAACAATTTTAGAAAATTCTCAAAAATAGCCTTGAAGGTTTGATAGTGTTCGAAAATACAATCCGAAACTATTTTTGAGTAGCCAATCGTATTTTCGAGTATTATCGAAACGTTTGAGGCTATTTTCAAAAATTAGCTTGAACATTCGATAAAAATCGAAGTCCTGAAATCCAAATGATCCGTCGGGTTTCAGACAGAACATTCGGATTTTGGAACTGAGGGGTTCCATGTCGGATCCAGGTCCAAGTCGGACCCAGATCCCATCTCTACTCCTAAGTAGAGATGGCCAAACATCTTAAAGTTTGGTTCGTTTTAGAACTTCAGTAAAAGTTCTATAGTTCTATAGTTCAAAAACGGACCGATTAAAGTCAAAGGGCAAAAATAGTTTGAAAAGTTCTGATTAAATACAGTTAAAATAGCAATGGTAACTTACTGTAAAAAGCTCTGGTGTACATATCACCAAGACCTGTTTAACACTAACTTTCCCCACGATCAGGCAATTTCCGGCTTCCGCATTGAATTTATGAGGGTTACTGATATCGAATGCTACATTTGAGGGTTATCGCCAAATTCGAGGGTTACTGAATACCGCATTTAAGGGTTATGGCTGGATTTGAGGGTTATCGACACATTTTAGGGTTAGCGGATGCTACATTCGAGGGTTAGCAGTGAATTTAAGGGTCACCGAACTCCGCATTCAAGGGTTATGTACGAATTTGAGGGTTAGTGAACCCTACATCCGAGGGTTATAGCCATTTTGGAGGGTTACTGAACACCTCGTTTGAGGGTTAGCGAAGGGTTATGGACGAATTTGAGGGTCATTGACGAATTCAAGAGTTAGCGGATGCTACATTCGAGGGTTAGCAGAAAATTTGAGGGCTACCAAACTCCGTATTTAGGAGTTATGGACGAATTTGAGGGTTAGCGAAAGCTATATTCAACGCTGTTTTTGATGGATAACAATTGCTGCATTAGAGGATTATGCCAGATTACGAGGGTTAGCAAACCCTACATTTGGATGCTGGTTTATGAAGCACTAAAGTCGAGTGTTATTGATTTCAAAATTCGATAATCCTTGATTTATGAAATACCAAGAATGAAAGTACTGTAAATGTTTTTGTATGGGTCCAATTTCTGTCATTCAATGATCATGGCATTTGCTCTTGGTACTCACAGACTGTGATATTTAATATTTGCAGCAAATATTGTATTTTATAGTTATGCCTCTAAATCTATATATTATCACATCGACCCTCTTTGGTCAATTGAAATCTAGACTTTATTAGACCATCTGTAAAATAAATGTTTACAAATGGGTAAATGAACAAAAGATAAAGTATTTCAGATCATAGGGCTGTATTTACAAACTTGCATTATCATAAAGGTCCAATAACGTGGGTTTATATCATTCACTTACATATTCACTCACATCCCGGCCGTAAATTAATGGCCGTTTGTTGATGTACAATGTGTGGTATCACAAAATAACAATTTATAAATATGCCCCTTTCCACTTTTTCTTATTATTCGTTATTTTCTGTCTCTTTCTCTTTATTCTATTCTGAGTTATAAAATCGAATAATTTATAATGACCATCAGTCTAATCATCAGTACCTAATTTCACAATGTTACCTGACAATAAGTTACCTATATATGCACATTCAAAAATGTAAAATACATAGGATTGGAGAGGTCATTTAAGCTAGGAAAATATACTTTACACTATGTATACTTTACATTATAAAGTTCAGCAATCCTTTAGAATCAATCAAAAAAGTTAAATAATCCTTTAGGACCAGCAGTCCCTACCCATGCCTTTAAACTTCCGTCAGATAAGGGGTGTAAAAAAAATAATCGGTATTCTGCTGGACTCCCTCACAGTACACCCAGTGTTGACTAAATCATATTATACCCTATAAAAAGTATTTAAATACTGTAGAAGCATATTGTTCTCTAGAGATTTTTTGAGCCAATAGTTTTTAGTGGTCGAGTGGGATTTTACCCCAGCTTGTGTCTGTTGAGGTGGGATATTGACAAACCCTAAATAATACTCTAGAGGGTGGAAAACGTGTTCTGAAAACCAACACATTCTCTTAAATTTTTTCTTGCTTTGGCGAGTCAGTCCTGACCCAAACTCCCAAATAAATAGTGCCAACTCTTTCTATGTTTTAAAAAAAAATATTTTTCATGAGAAATTATTGGTATTTTTTGGATAATGAAAAAAGAGTTTTTAGCTGAACATTTCCCCAAACTTGCTCTACCATTATGAGCATTGACACCGTAATTAACTTTTGTAAATGTATAAACAGTGGCCTAATGATTTACTTTATCATATCTATGCCAAGTGAAAAAGTGCATGAAGCAGCATGGATGGATGGATGATTTATTTATGTACATTCCTGACTGTTTTTGGCATCAGGAATTTAGGAGTGAGACAGAGAAAGACTTCTAATGTTGTGAACCTAAAATGCTAGGTCCTCACCCCTGGAGGGGAAATCAGAGGACCGACAACAATGACCTAAATGTGAACTTACCAGTCTGGTTCAGCCCCACACCCTCACTCCAGACCTGACTTATGGGTAAACATGCTTCCTGCCAAGCAAGAACATCAAAAGTAAGGGGGAGATTTATGGTATTTAATTGTCCTTTAAAATTATGCAGACCTACCAAAAACTAAATAGATGCTTATTTATTAACATTCAATTCAATTGCCTTTTTATTTAGTATTAATTTTTTAATTAATTTTTATCTTGCAGAATTCAACCTGGGCAGCTTTTGTAAGATTATCGGACCATTGGAATACTCTAAGATTAAACATCTTCGTTTGGATGGAAATAATATCAGCAGAACAGACATGCCCCATGATATGTACACCTGTCTCCGTGTAGCTAATGAAATTGACCTAGGACATTAGTTTTGTTTATGCTCAAATTGTGGTTCCCAAGCTGCTGATTTAATCTTTCAGTATACAGAAACAAAAATGATTAAATACAATCGAGAAAAAATAATCTTAAAACATTATAAAATACGTTTCATCAGATAAAAAAATAATCTATGCTTTTTTTAATCAATTATAAATTCTTTGCCATTTTTACAAAAACTTACCAAAATGAGTTTCCCAAGTAGAAAACATCAAAAAGAGTAATCCAAGTATGGGTAAAAAAGTGTTACATTAGTTTATTAACCCCTTTCTGCATACAACATGGCAACACTTTGGGCAAAGCTGTGCCCTTTCTCAAAGCTTGAGAAAGGGCGCTGCTTTACCCAAAACATTGCCGTGTTGTGTGCAGAAAGGGGTTAATAAAGTAAATGTAACTTATTTCCCTCCCATATCTGGAGGACTCTTTTTAATTTATTCTACTTTGGATTAAATGGACTTCCTGGCAGTGGAGTTAGAAAATAGAGGACCTCCACACAAACAGTGAGTGGTTATCTGAATTCGAATTTCTCACACAAAATAAGTTTCCTATTTATGTCAGGTGAATAGTTCTAGGTGAGTGTAGCTACCTGGAGGGAATTACTGTATCATGCTGTGGAATGTTTGGCATTTGACAGCTGTGGTTCATGAATTATTTCATGGTAAAGGAAAGTTCTGTAATTGGTACATGAAAAAGAAAGGTACCATCAACTACACATATGAAACCCATGCTGCAATAAAAAAAATGCATTGAAATAAGTATATAAAAAAGAAAGGTACTACGAGCCACTTTATTCTTTGTCCTCCTGTCTCTGTCAAGCATTAACTGCTACATGCTTTTTAAGCCACTCCAAACCTCTAGTTTAAGCCACTCAAACCTCTAGTTATTTTGGATTATCTGGCATAAGGTTAAAATGGAAAAGTATGTTAAAAGAAAGCAGTCTTGGTACCACTGATTTTGAGTGTGCAGTGATCTCTTCCTATTAGGCTGATGATTATACTAATACAATTTGTTACTAACAGAGCATGATTTTGGTGACTACTGGGCATACTGGTCACCAGGGAGAATCATCAAATCAGTGTAATAAATTAAGCTGGAATAGATCTACATTATGAATTGTCATTTTAACATATTATAAAACTTTTTTGGAAAAGGAAAATAATGTTATCTTTTAATTAGGTTATTCTGAAACATTCTTTTTTTGTGTGTGGAATAAATGTCACATTGCAGACAAAAACCCATATTTGAGAGTCTTGTAGACAAAAGGCTAATGATTACATTTTAATGGAGACTTTTTTTTTTTTGCATATACTGTAATATTCATTAAAGAGGGTTGACAAATTGTTACATTTTCAAACCACTTAAAATGTAATAATCCCACTATTTAAATAAAGGTGTTGGGAATGTAATTAAAAAAATAATAAAACATTCATTTCATAAATTTTAAAATATTTCTTGTACCGCTGAGAGTAAAAAATGTTCGCTTACTTAAAAGTGTTCTATTTCAGTTCTTTAACCATTTAAGTCTTTTGTGTAATGCATGTATTTCTCATTAGTTACTCGCATGCCGTAGAAATCAGAAAAAAATAAATATGAATTAAATCTGAGCGTTCCTGTTACTAGCATAATTACATTTTTTTATATATACAAAGAATGTTTTTCAGGCATACTTTGCTTGGCCGAAAAAAGCTTTTGTTTTTGACTTGCTTACTTTGAATGTTTTTTTTTTTTTTTTTTACAAACACACTACTGATTACACTGATTAATTCATGATTCACTAATTAAATAATGGCAAAGCGGCATGCAGGACCAATGATCCAGATAAAGGGAAACAATACTAAAAAGCACATTTTTTAAATAATATATAATATCTCAAGGTCCTTAGATCCAGAAAAATCACCTGCTAAACACAGGAAAGCATGCTAATGTTTAAAATTTGAACATTAGAGAAGAGTTACATCAATAATGAGGTCTTGTCCATACCACAAACACACAAAAATATAAAAATAAAATGTGCAAAGTTATGCCTGTGCAGTTAATGTGCAGCAGCCAATCAGATATTGACAAAAGTTTTATAACTGCAGTAGTTCAGTAAAAAGGTTTAATCTAATTGGTTGCTGCAAATTCACAGCAAGTGCACATTTTTACACCTCTACCATTGTTAATGGACAAAAATGTATGCAGCAAAAATTGCAGATTGAGCTGAGACATCACCTGTCTTGAATATGACCACTTGTATCCTACTGCTTGGTCAGAGAATTGCTGGCTGCATCATAAGCCTTGACCTCCAACTTCTTAATTGTTATTATTTTTAAAGCTAGCCACAAGCATGAAAATATTTTTTTTTCTCCCTAAGGTGTCCATAGAGACAGAGGAAAACACAGATATTGATTGAAAACCTGTTACTAGCCTCAGAAAAGATAGATTCTTTAAGGGTGGGGTTTAAGGCACAGCTTATAAAACATGCCTGTCACAGAGACACAGAGATAGTGCAGAGTAGGAAGAGAGACTTTACAAGCCTATAACTATAACTTTGGATTGATAATAGCTAGAGTCACCATCCAAGGCTTGTTTAAAGGTAGGGTTTCCAAAGTCCTGTTTTTCCCAGATTTGTCCTCTTTTTAAAGGCTAAATCTGGGGTCCGGCAGGATTTCCTGTTTCTGGGCTATATGTCCAGCTTTTTAAAGGCTTTGAATGGTAATTACCTTTGCGCTTGCGTGACTCCACCCATTTATGAGCCGTGACATCACCTGTCCTTGGAGGAGGGGACATTTTGCTCCACATAACTAAGTTCCACTGAAACAGAAATTAAAGGGGTGGGTACTTTCTGTTCTGTTCTGCCTGGAGCCTGGATCCGAGCAGCAGAAGGTGGGCTGGGCCAGAAAAAATTAGCAGATTCTGTGTGGACCTAATAAGGAAGCACACTAATTAACTACCTGCAAGGTGAGCCTGAGGTCTGTTTGTCCGGAGGGGGAGGGAGAGAGAGGAGGGGCAGTGTTAGTCAGAGTTTTTGTAGGGGAATGCTGGGAGTTCTAAATGGTTGGCATTATCTGTATCAAGACTTGATGCACAGACAATGCCAACCATTTACAATTGTGCATTTGCCAAACACTTTAACCAATGTATGTATGCCATCTTGTCAAAATATTAATTGCTGGCAAATGGGCAGTTGTAAAGGGTTAGCATTGTCTGTGAGTTAAGTAACATTTATCACTGCCCATTTGCTATTTTACCAATTTCTGTGCCAACCATTTTGCTACTTCCAGACTTTAAGCATTTAAATAATGTCTGTGCCAACTATTTATCAGTTTTATTAGTTTCTGTGTCAGGCATTTCACCAGTGCCAACCCTTTTACCAGAGTTTAGGTATTAAGCATTTTTTCCATTGTCTGTGTGCCAAGCATTTTATCAGTCTGTGTGCCAACCATTATACCAGTAGTCCATGTACTGTAGTCCATGACTGACTAGTGTTTATTTAGTCATCTGCCTGCATGACACACGGGGACATACTGCTTTTGATAACAAGTGCACCACAATGAACTGTGGTCACTTTCTTGCTGTTATTTAATTACCTGTTTATTCTTAAAATGCCCCAGCCTAGCTCCACTCACAAAGCCAAAGCAAACAATAAACTTTTTCCCGATTAGACTATGTAAAAGGCACAGGCCAATGCTAATCTCCAATAGGACATGCAATTCAACCATAATACTGCTTAAATATTTACTTTTTAAATATCTAATATAAGGAACAGGTTGGGATTTCTTTATGCCCTGTCAAAGCATTTACATGGGTACCTAATTATGCAAAAGGATCGGCTGTGTTGGGCATCCCTGATATAAGACATGGAATTAACTAAACTGAAGTTGCTTAAAGTGTTTCCTTCATATTTCTATATCTACAGTAGAAGAGATGGTCACACCAGAAGTAAAAGTTTTCTCAACCCTTCAAACAAACAAACAACAACAAAAAAATGGTCACTTGTCATTTACCTGGCTCCAACACCAACTGATATATTCAGAAAATTATTAGATGTATTATTAACTAGTGATGGAATAAAAACCGAACTCGAACCTGAGTTTGAGCCGAACTTATGAGTTTGGACGAAATTGAACTATTCAAACTAGTTTGGGTTAAAACTAGTTAGTTTTTTCAGACTTGCGGCTATATTTTCAATTATCGAAAAAATTATAATTATCAAATTTACGAGCTGTTCACTAACCCTAAAATGTATCGCTTGCTAACCCTCTAAAGTATAGTTCATTTTCGGCAACCCTCGAATGTATGGCTCCTTTTCGGTAACCCCCGAATGTACAGATCATTTTCGCTAACCCTAGAATGTATCGTTTGCTACCCCTCAAATGTAGCATTGGATTTTCGGTAACCCTAGAAAGTATAGTTAGTTTTCGGTAACCCTTGAATATATCGATTGTTTTTGCTAACCCTACAATGTATCGTTCGCTAACCCTCGAAAGTATTGTTCGTTTTCAATAATCCTCCGAAGTATCGTTCGCTAACCCTCGAATTTGGTCGTAACCCTTAAATGTAGCTTGTGCAAAACCAGACAATTGTCCGCTTGTGTAAGAAGTGTTTTAACAAGTTTCCATGTTCCCCAGATCATTTTCCAGGTGCCATTTACAGTAAGTTACCATTGTTAGTTTAGCTTTAAATCATCCGAACTTTTCAAACTATCACTGACCATTGACTTTAATGGGTCCAAATTCGAAGTTCGAAAATGGACCGCACTTTATGAAGTTCGGCCATCTCTATTATTAGAGATATTTAAGAATAATTATTTCCTCCATTCCAGCAGAATAAGCTGGATCCTCCCCTGTGCAGTCAACTAAGGCTGTGACTGCCGCCATCACAACCAATAATTGACTGCCATATTCCCTGTTGCTTACCCTGCACATGCTCAAGCTTATAAAAAGCTCATTGAACAGAGGACAGGAGGCTGATGCATTTGCCAGAAAGGAACAGAACTTATCATTAAATATCTGGTTACAAATGTATGTAAAACTGGTAAAAATGGCAGTTGGGATTGCAGGCGGATAACTGACAAGTCAACTATATATTTATATACACCTGTAGACCCATAGAATCTTACGGGGAAAAAATGTTAACGTTTCGGTCCATTTTGAGGGACAAATAGTAATAATAGTAGGTTACTGTAAATGATACAGAGACTGGAGATGTTCGAAACTGTTTCGTGTCATTTTCGAACATTAGAAATTTTAGCAAAGTTCGAAATTTGGAAAATTCAGGTTTCGATTTACGTCTACTTTCGATTTTTGAAAATTGTCTACATTTGATTTTCGATTTTCAAAAATCTACTTTTGATTTTCAATAATCATCTACTTTCGATTTTTCGATAATCGTGTACTTTAGATTTTCGATAAAAATCGAAATTTCAAAAAATCCGGGTCTATTCGAACCCACATTACATCTCTAACAGAGACCTGGGGAATGGTCTGGGGAACCCGTAAATATAACCAAAACTTATTTTAAAATTATCTTTCCTCACGATCGGGCTGTTTTCGAGCTTCCTCATTCTATTTTCGAGAGTTACCGAAATCGATCATTACTTTCGAAATTCAATTTTCAATAATCGTCTACTTTCGATTTTCGATAATCATCAACTTTTGATTTTTGATAATCGTCTACTTTTGATTTTCGATAATATTCTACTTTCGATAAGTTTCCGAAAAGTTTCGTCGGAATTTAGAAACCCTCAGATTCGATTCGGAACTGGGTTCTATTCGAACCCACATTACATCTCTACTGGCCATATATAATTTTGTTATTCCTATCCTATATATCTGGCCTTGTTCCAGGTGATTGGCAGATTGCTGGTGTCCAACTGCAGCTAGGTAATTATCTGTGGTGAGAAAGCATTTGGAAGGTATATTAAGAGATAAGTTACTGGAATACATATTAGATTACAGCATTATATAAGGGATAATGTGCCCCTTACAGTGTAATAAAAAAAATATTATGCCAAGAAGGAGTTCCCTGACCATATAAAACCACGAGAACGCAGGCCTTGTGCTTTTATACAGGGAAGGGAACTACAGGGTTAATTTATATCCTTATATTATTACAATATGAAGAAGTGCATTATTTCTCATAATACATAAGGGTTATTTTATATATTACATATTTTTTCTTAGTACCATTGCAATGTTGTCATTTTAAAAGTAAATACTGTATGTATGTAAATTAAACATAAACTGGGTCTGGAAAAGAAAGTAAATTATGGTGAGTTTCTTCTACTTTTAAATGACTGCTTTACTTTTTTTTAAATAAAAACTGTATGGGGTTGGAATGGTGGATGGCCAGAAGGGTATGGAAGCTTCAGTGAAACATTTGTTTTATAAAAAAAAAACACTTAGTGACATAACTGAATGATTATTATAAGAAAATATTCCACTTATGCTTCCTTTATAATTTGACCCTTTTATGTATTATAAGAAACCAGATATAAGTATAATACATCCTGCCTAACCTAGGCATTTGATTTATTTGGATTTTACAAAATCATTTAATTCAGTACCTGATAGGTTATTTATTAAACTAGGGAACAGTTGTTTTCACCTTGCAGTTTGTACTTGAAATGAAAACTGACTAAAGGATAGATTACAAAGAGTGGATAGAAAAGGGCATCTCCAGGTCCACCCTTAAAATAATAAAATGGTCACTTGTCAGTTACCAGCTCCCAACCTTAGCTGATATATTCAGCACTTTATTAGATATATTACTAACCAGTTATTAAAATTGCCTTCATTCCAGCAGAGCTGGCTCCTCCTTCCATGCACTAAATCAAGTCTGTGATGACTGACATCACAGCCAATAATTAACTGCTATTTCCCATTCTGCTTTTTTCTGCAAATGCTGAGGTTTATAAAGTAAAGGGAGGAGGTAAATACTTTTTTATTATTAAATATCTGGTTACAAATGCTTGAAATAAACTGGAAAAGATAGCTGTTATGGTTGCGGGCAGATAACTGACATACTCTTGATGGAACATTTTTCAATTGGACCAGTCTTTTCAGTGGTGTTCCTCAGGGGTCTTTCCTGTGTTTGATACTCCTTAAAGGGGAACTGTGGTCCTCCATTTTGTATGTGTCTTATGGAGGCACCTATTGATCACCAGATCATCTGCACCGCTGCCTGGGTTTAGGGTTGGTGCATGCTCACTGCTGTCTTTACTGCTGAATAATTTTAATTAACATACCAGAAATGCAAAATCAATATTATAATTCCCCAGAAATCTCTTATTTGTATAATGAGCAGTGGAATTGTGGGGAAATCACCCTCTAACTCGCTTGACTCCTGATTGGATCTTGGGTATTGGACCAATCCAATACCCCACCCCTAAATCTGATTTGTCCAATACCCAAGATCCAATCATGGTCAATATTTAAATTAGGCCAATCAGATTTTAAAGGCGTGTTTTTGACACACTTTAGAGACCTGAACTGCAGCTTAGCAGCTATACTGAGTTGTAGTCTTGTATTTAGGCATAAGGTCTACAACAATTAGCTGTATGGGTAGGCTCAATGAGTCAAGCAAGTTAGGGAGAGTTTTCCCCCAACTCCCTTCCTCATTATGCAATTATAATGTTGATTTTGCATTTCTGGTATGTTATTTAGAATGTCTTAGCTGTAAAGACAGCAGTGCACAACTCTCTTGATAGTGAAAAATAAAAATCCTTTATTTACTAGGGACAAATTTTTAAAAGCATTTAAAACAAAGAGCAGGCATGCCTTACATCTGAAAACCTTATTCTAGTACACAAGGTAAGTATACACATGATACAGTATGAACTTCAATGTATAACAAGGTATATCATAGCTACCAGTGTACAGGTCGGTTTGACAGTCCAAATCATGTGTCAAATAATCACCCAAAAGGCCATTGAAGTAAGGCTACTGGGCCTTCCATTCTCTTTCAGCAGGAGCCTTACTTCAATGGATTTTTGGGTGATTCTTTGACACATACTTTGGACTGTCTTTGACAAACCGACCTATACACTGGTAGCTATGATATACCTTGTTATACATTGAAGTTCATACTGTATCATGTGTGGTGACCAATGGACACATATAAAATGGAGGACCACAGTTGCCCTTTAACCTATTAATAAAAGACTAAGGGGCATATATATAAAGGTTCGTTAACTTTTCACGGCCGTTTTCGCGGACATTAACGCATAAATCGCGTTTAACGCGATTTATAAAAGTCCGAAAACGGCCGCGAAAAGTGAACGAAGCGTTAACCCTTCGCGGCGATACTTACCTGTTACCGCCGCTTCTATTTATAAAGCGGCGGTACTGGTTTCGCTCGGCTAGTATCGGCTGTTTTACTCCGCCACCTTGAAGGTGGCGAAGTCAGCCGATACTAGCCTCCCGCGGCGGGGATGGGAGACACGCCCACCCCGCCCAAACCCCCCGCGGCGGCGGCGACCATCCGCCGCCGCTTCCCAGCAGCCCCTCCCAACCCGTTCCCCGCTCGCGGCAATCTCGGAACGGGAGGCAATCTCGGAATGGGCTGCCGGGAAGGGGCCGCAGCAGGTGGTCACGACCACCCACCGCGCACCCCCGGCAACCCCTCCAAGCCCCCGGCCGCTCCCAGGGAGGGGAAGGGAGGGCAGTCGCTGGGAGGGGGGGAGGCTCCCTCCAGCGGGGCCCTGAGAGTGCCTTTGGGGCTTAGGGGGTCCCGCAGCTCGAACCGGGACCCCCCTCCCCGGCCCTTATAAGGGCTTTGCGGCACTTACAAGTGCCCTTGCGGCTCTAACAAGAGCCCTTTGGGGCTTAGGGGTCCCGCAGCTCGAAACAGGACCCCCTCCCCGGCCCTTATAAGGGCCCTTGCGGCACTGACAAGTGCCTTTGGGGCTTAGGGGTCCCGCAGCTCGAACCGGGACCCCCTCCCCGGCCCTTGTAAGGGCCCTTGCGGCACTTACAAGTGCCCTGCGGCACTGAAGTGGCTTTGGCGGGGGTCCCACAGCTCGAACCGGGACCCCCAGTGTGCGGCTCTTAAAAGAGCCCTTGGGCCTCAGCGGAGCCGATGTTGCCAGCCGCTTCTTTCTTCAGCCATTACTGCGATGGCATCTGAGTTCCGCGGCGGAAAGCTCCTCTTTATATGGTTTGCAGAAATCCATAATCCGTTTCTGATTGGTCAATTTTTAATACTTGCTTTACATTAACCAATCAGATTTCAGAACTTTCCAGAAATCTGATTGGTTAATGTAAAGCAAGTATTAAAAAATTGACCAATCAGAAACGGATTATGGATTTCTGCAAACCATATAAAGAGGAGCTTTCCGCCGCGGAACTCAGATGCCATCGCAGTAGATGGCTGAAGAAAGAAGAAAGAAGCGGCTGGCAACATCGGCTCCGCTGAGGCCGGCAGTGCCACGGGCTCACTGGCGGCCGCAGTGAGCCTGCCTGGCATCGGCGACCTGAGTGGGGTTGGTGTCGCCAGCCTGAAGACGTCGCGTCGGATCAAGACGCCGGCAACATCGGCCTCGTTGAGGTCGCCGGCGCCCGCCGGGGGTACCCCTGGCGGCCGCAGGGGTACCTTCAGAACTTTCCAGAAATCTGATTGGTTAATGTAAAGCAAGTATTAAAAAATTGACCAATCAGAAACGGATTATGGATTTCTGCAAACCTATATAAAGAGGAGCTTTCCGCCGCGGAACTCAGATGCCATCGCAGTAGATGGCTGAAGACAGAAGAAAGAAGCGGCTGGCAACATCGGCTCCGCTGAGGCCGGCGGTGCCAGCAGGCTCACTGGCGGCTGCAGTGAGCCTGCCTGGCATCGGCGACCTGAGTGGGGTTGGTGTCGCCAGCCCGAAGACGTCGCGTCGGATCAAGACGCCGGCAACATCGGCCTCGTTGAGGTCCCCGGCGGCCGCAGGGGTACCTCTCGGGGGTCAGCGGCCTCAGCAGAGCTGGTGTCGCCGGGACTGGAAGAAAGAAGACGCCGCCCAAGGGCTCTTTTAAGAGCAGCACTGGGGGTCCCGGTTCGAGCTGCGGGACCCCCGCCAAAGGCACTTGTCAGTGCCGCAAGGGCCCTTATAAGGGCCGGGGAGGGGGGTCCCGGTTCGAGCTGCGGGACCCCCTAAGCCCCAAAAGGCCCTTCTCAGCCTCCACCCAGCGACCACCCAGCCTCCACCCCTCCCAGCGGCAACCCCCGACGGGTTGCCGGGGAGGGGGTGCGCGGCGGGTGGTCGCGACCACCTGCTGCGGCCCCTTCCCGGCAGCCCCTCCTAGCCTCCCGTTCCGAGATTGCCGCGAGCGGGGAACGGGTTGGGAGGGGCTGCTGGGAAGCGGCGGCGGGTGGTCGCCGCCGCCGCGGGGTGTGTGGGCGGGGTTGGCGTATGCCCCGCCCCTTAGGAGAGGCGTCGGGAAGGGATTTTAAGTCTCTTCGCGGCGATACTATACAGTATCGCCGCGAAGGGGCTTAATATTACCGCAGCACATCGCGGCCGCGATACATATCGCGGAAATGGCGCTCGCCGTTATAAATACGGCGATAGCGCTATTTTCGCGGCCGCGATGTGCGGTGGTAATTTTTTGGCGCTATTTTCGGTGCTTTATAAATATGCCCCTAAGTGTTAGGCATTGAGAGTATGAGATCTGTGTTTGCTCATGATACTAAATTGTGTAAGACTATAGGCTCAATATTGTTAAAAGTTGACTCAACAGAAAAGGACTTTGGAGATATTGTGGGTAATAGACTTTCTACCTCTATGTAGTATCAAGCAGTATTTGCTAGAGCAAATTATAATTTTTATTTTTATTGTGGATTTATATAGCGCCAACATCTTTGACACATACAACCTATCAGTATGTCTTTATGACTGCAAGGGAAACTGGAGTGCCCAGAGGAAACCCACACAAGCAATGGGAAACATACAAACTCCTTGCAGATGTGTCCAAGGGTGGATTCAAACTCAGGGCTTCAGCTCTGCAAGGCATCAGTGCTAACCACTGAGCCACCGTACTGACTCCTTATACTTTTCTGTATAAGTAGGATCATAAGGCCATATTTATAAAGATGCGGTATCGCTATTTCATGATACTGTGCCTTTAACACCAGCTTTTTGTATGGGCGTGATCGTAAAATTATGATTGTGGCTGTAAAGGTCCGATCGTGGTCACATAATTCCAATAATAATAGCAGATATAAGATTGCGATCATAATAATCCGATACTGCTGGATTTTAAATGTGGCCCATACAGTCAAGAGAATAAGGCCTTGTTTAGAATATGCAGTGCCATTTTAGGCATCAATCCACAGAAATCATACAATAAATAAATAAATATCAACAAATTGACCTGGTTTGATAAATATTAAGACAATTGCAAATGTCTTCAATAGAGCAATTGCAGTTTAATAATGAAGACTATGAGCAGAGATACGGGGGGAATGGGTTACAAGGCAGATTTAACTAGCCATAAGAATTCTGTGGGGGGGGGGGGTATACCTGTAGGCCAAATATATTTAGCACCTGAACAGTATACCCAGGCCATCAGGTATTTGCTATTTCAGAGGTTTTATGTTGAAAACTCACCTGCAAGTTCACAATACCCATAAATCCAAGCTTGCCTGCAAGAAAAAAAAATCTAAATATATGATAATTAATGTAAAGGAATGCATTGTCATGTCAATACTGTAAATATCTTAAATGACAACCGATGACTGCAAATGACTTAAAGGGGAACTAAAGACTCCAGACATTATCCCAATAGACAGAGCACATCACACACAAGCTGACTCTCCCCTCTCCCTTTGCTGCTGGGTGATATATGAAATTAACTTGTATGAGGTACCATAATCCACCTTATCTGGGCGATTCTGTTAGAATAGATCATCATGACTGGAACCTTTGTGCTATTATATAGTTGCTTAATATTTTGATTCAATTATGTGAGCTGATGAAGTCAATATGTAGTGAGAATCCGAAATGCAGTGTAGCTGCAGTGTAGGTAACTAGTATCTGGCATATGAAAAAACATGACACATAAATGTCATCTCATACAATGCAACAAATGCCTCTGTGCACACTATATTGGGAAAACAGGGCAAGAGTTAAGACTGATAATGAATAAACCCATGGAAATAAACCCAATTATCAAAAAAGATTCCTTTTGATCACAATCATTCACAGTTCTGGAACAAAAAAAGAGCTCAATAAGGAGTCATTTTTGGGTATATATCTCTTCTCAAATGGCTGTCTTCTTCCTGTTTGTTCCTGCAACTTTCACTCTGCAGTCATTATGAAGGAAGGGAGAGTTTTGATTAGAGTAGAGATGGGCAAAACTCAATAGTTTTATTACGTTTTTGGATTCCCAGATTTCGGGAAAATCCTGAAGATCCAAAAACGGAACATATTTTCGGAGATTTTCGAATGTACGGAGCTATTTTTGATAATTTTCAAAAATAGAGTTGAATGTTCGAAAATCCTGGAAAATACGATCTCGGGATGTTTTCGAACGTTCAAATCTATTTTGAAAAGTTCCAGCACAGTATATGATGTACAAAACAGTTTTATACTATAATTGGCTAATTTGTTGGCAATCTCACCATATTATATATATATATATATATATAATATAATAATATCCTATATAATAAAATGCAAGTGTGCGTCCATGTGTCCGTGTGTGTGGGTCCTGCAAAGAGCGTTGGCAGAAAAACTGATACGGCGCATGCGCACAGGTGAGCACTGCTTCTCAATCTGCCTGGTGGCGCGATTGCTTACGCGTTGCCATAGAAAGGCAAAGCGTTGCTATAACGGTGGAGTGGAAATAGCTACCTTCAAAGAGAAGTTACGGCTGTCAGCGTTGCCCTGGGTCTGTGACGGGGGGTCTGGGACAGGGGGGTAGGACCTGGGACTGGGACAAAGTGGGGGACCGGGGTCTGGGACAGAGGGGGGGGGCCTGGGTCTGGGACAGAGGGGTGGACCTGGGTCTGGGACAGAGGGGGTGGACCTGGGTCTGGGACAGAGGGGGTGGACCTGGGTCTGGGAGAGAGGGGTGGGACCTGGGTCTGGGACAGAGTGGGGGACTCTGGATCTGTGACAGAGTGGGGGGCCCTGGGTCTGGGACAGAGTGAGGGAACCGGGTCGGGACAGAGGGGGCCCTGGGTCTGGGAGAGGGGGCCTGGGTCTGGGACAGATGGGGACCCTGGATCTGGACAGAGGAGGGGACTCGGGTTGGGACAGAGGGGGGGCCTGGTCTGGGGCAGAGGAGGGGACTCTGGGTCTGGGACAGATGGGGGGCCCTGGGTCTGGGACAGAGGGGGGACCTGGGTCTGTGACAGAGGAGGGTCTGGGACAGAGGGGTGGGACCTGGGTCTGGGACAGAGTGGGGGTCCTGGGTCTGGGAGAGGGTGGGACCCTGGGTCTGGAAGAGAGGGGGGCTGGGTCTGGGAGAGAGGTGAGCCCTGGGTTCTGGGACAGGTGGTCGGGACAGAGTGGGGGCCCTGGGTCTGGGACAGAGTGGGGGAACCTGGGTCTGGGACAGAGGGGGGCTGGGTCTGGGACAGAGGGGGGCCCTGGGTCTGGGATGGGGGGGCTGGTCTAGGACAGGGGGGGCCCTTGGTCTGGGACAGAGTGGGGGACCCTGGGTCTGGGACAGAGTGGGGGACCCTGGGTCTGGAGAAGAGAGGGGGGCCCTGGGTCTGGGACAGAGGGGGGGCCCTGGGTCTGGGGCAGAGGGGGGACCCTGGGTCTGGGACACTAAGAGGGAACTGTGGCCTTGGGACATGGAGGCACTCTGGGCTTCTAGCGCCTGTTATTGTAACAGGCTTAATGTCTAGTAATATATATAAAAGTACACTAATACCCCTACTCTGTCTTCAACACAGAGGTGTTGTATTAGCTGATGGAGGAGGGACAGTGTTCTATAAAATCTCAAAAGTATTTTCTTTTTGACCTCCCAATGGGATATACATCTAAAGCAGTGGAATCTTTTCATGTCTCATGGAACCACTATATGAAACAATTATATATTTTTATCTTTTTCTTTCATCGGTTTATCAAAGTGCATAATTCATTTAAATGTAACGAATATTAATAATTATATCTAGATTAAAAAATGCAGTCAAATGTATCATTACTGTGAATATGAACAGTATCTTTCAAAATCCTTTGAGGACCCTCCTAGCAGCCTCTCCTGAATGAGAAACATTGGGCCATATTTATAAATGCGCGGTATTGCACGTTAGCGATACCCCGCATTATGGGTAAACATGCCTGCGATTGTACATTTACAGCAAAGGCTGGTTAACTACTGTGGATTGGAAATCTCTGATCACGTTATCAAAGATTTATGATCGTTATCGGTAATTTACAATCGTTATTGTTAAAGGAACACTAAATCAATAAATATTACTATTTGGCATCTGTTTTTTATTATTCACAGGGAGGTGAGAATGCTTATTCCCAACTCCCTGTGAATAATAGTTTGCTCGGGGGACCTGGAACTTACCTTACCGTGCTCCACTCGCAAGCCGCAACTGCACAGAACAGCTGTTCTGTACCAATCGCGCGCCCTATCTTTTGTATTGGCGCGCATGCGCCTAAGATAGGGCGCGTGGTCGGGACAGAGCGGCTGTCAGTGAAGAAGCGGCTTGCAGTGGAGCGACAGTAAGGTAAGTTTCAGGTCCCCCAGGTGTCCTATTATTCACAGGGAGGTGAGAATAAGCGTTCTCACCTCCCTGTGAATAATAGAAACGTATGGGGAATAGTTATATTTACGGATTTTGGGGAGTTTAGTGTCCCTTTTAGTGATGGCCCAGTTCACGGATCTGAACCCGAATCCGCGGCGGATTTAACTCGTTCACAAACGGCGGATATTGCGGATTTTCCAGTTTTCCGCCTTCCGAACTTCTCCGAATCGCGTTTTCGAAAATTTTCAAAATTACGAGGATTTCTTGTATTTTCGAAAATGCACGAAAAAATGTATTTTCGAAAATTTCCGAAATTGTGAGGATTTCACATATTTTCGAAAATGCATGAAAATACGTATTTTCGAAAATTTTCGAAATTACGAGGATTTTACATATTTTCGGAAATGCGGGAAAATACGTACTTTCGAAAATTTTCGAAATTACAAGGATTTCTCGTATTTTTTCATTTTGATGTGTTTTAATGGGTCCGCTCGCGGATTTTAGAATGTTCGAATTTTTTCGAAAATTCCAGAGCGGATCGGATTTTGCGAAGTTCGGACATCTCTAGTCCCTTTAACTAACAATAACGATTGTAAATTATCGATCGCTAAACCAATTGAAAATTAACGGTTGCTAAAAAGCAATACTGCACCTTTATAACTATGGCCCAATGAATCTGTAGCCTAACTGTAACCCAGTGATGCCAAACCCGCATCCCGCAAGTGTCCCACCTATGTCTGATCATTAAAGGCGATACCCCGCCTTTATAAATATGGCCTATTAATCTAGAGACTTTAAAAGTTAGTTTAAGAGCATTTTTCAATTGATCATCCATGTAGTATTTTGGAGGTCCAAGTTTTTAACATTTTGAACATACGAATTTATACTTACGTAAATTTCTTTTCCTTGAACCCCAAAGGCAGTACCAAGAGATAGTCACGCCCCCCCCCACTGGTAGGACCAATGACCTAGATTTTAAAAGAGCTCCTCCCCTCTCTCACCTCAGTGTAAGTCCTAAAGCAGTAAACACATAATAACGTATGCTTGCAAGTAAAATTTTATTGGGGAGGGAACAATGCTGCCTTTGGGGTTCAAGGAAAAGAAATTTACGTAAGTATAAATTCGTATGTTCCTTATCACCCCAAAGGCAGTACCAAGAGATGTACTAAAGCAGTGTACAAAAAGTATTAGGGAGGGGATAAACTATAACATAGCTTGAAGAACACCTGCGGCCAAAGGCTGCTTCCCTTTCATGAAGAGAACTAAGTTTGTAGTGCTTCGCAAAGGTGTTAAAGGAAGCCCAGGTTGCCGCTCGACAAATTTGCTCCAAGGAAACCCCTGCCCTGGCTGCCCATGAGGTAGCGACTGCCCTAGTGGAATGGGCTTTGATATGATATGGAGGTGGAACATTTGCTGCTTGATATGCAGTTGTAATGGCCTGCTTCAACCATCTTGCTATGGTTGCTTTTGAAGCTGTGGTGCCTTTCTTTTCTCCTGAATATAGGATTAGTAAAGACTCACTTTTCCTGATTGGGAGACTTCTAGATAAATAGATGAGAACACACCTCTTGACATCTACTTTAGAGATAAGTTGTTCTTCTTGACTATCCTGTGAAGGAATTAAGGATGGTAAAAAGATTTCTTGTTCTAAATGGAAAGTTGTGGATACTTTAGGTCTAAAGGTTGGGTCCAATCTCAGTCGGATGCCTTCTTCTTCTACTGTCAGGTAAGGTTCTTTGCTGGATAGAGCCTGAATTTCGCTGATTCTCCTAGCGGAACATAAAGCAACCAAAATAGCTGTCTTCCATGTGAGAAGATTTAGAGGAATTTCTTCCAGGGGTTCAAAGGGAGGTTGGCAAAGGCTTTTTAAGACCAGGCTTAAATCCCAGTTAGGAAAATGGCTTCTTATTCTAGGCTTTATTTTCCCCGTAGCTGTGAAGAATCTCTTAATGAGAGAATGATTGGCTATGCTTGAACCGTAGAATGCTCCTAAGGCACTGATTTGTACTTTAAGAGTACTGGGAGCTAATCCTTTCCTGAAACCTATATCTAAAAATTCTAGAATTGATGGTATGTGAGGTTCTTTATTTGGTCTTTTGTTGGTTAAGCACCAATTTGAGTATTGTTTCCAGATTCTCTGATAAATAGATGAGGTTACTTTTTTCCGGCTTTGCAATAAAGTCTCGATGACCGCTGGTGAAAGACCTAATTGTGACATCATATCCTCTTCAGACACCATGCCTTGAGATTCAGGCTGGATAGATTGGGATGTAACACTGGACCCTGGAACAGGAGATTTTGTATTAATGGTAGTTGTATCGGTGGTTTGATTGATAACTGTAGAAGGCTCGCAAACCAAGACCGGCGAGGCCAAGCCGGAGCTATCATAATTATTGTACAATTGTTCTGTCGAATTTTCTTCAGAATTCTTGGTATTAGGGGTATTGGGGGGAATATGTATGCCAGTTTGAATGGCCATGGGAGTGATAGTGCATCTCTCCCTGCAGCTTTGTTGTCTTTGTTGAGGGAGAAATATATCGGAAGTTTGTGATTTGTTGCTGAAGCCATTAAATCTATTTGTGGCGTCCCCCATTCCTGACAGATTAACTTGAAAGTCTGGTGGTTCAAAGCCCATTCGTTGTGATCCAGACGTTCCCTGCTCAGTCTGTCTGCCCACTGGTTTTGGGATCCTTTGATATATAGTGCTGAAAGTCCTAGAAGTTTGTTCTCTGCCCAAAGACTTATTTTTTGTGATAATATGATGAGGCTCAAACTTTTTGTTCCTCCCTGATGATTGATATAGGCAGAGGCAATTTTCCCTTGAAGAACGTTCTCGAATGCTTTGAGAGCTCTCCAAATTGCTTTTAGCTCTCTGAAATTGGAAGAGAGTATTTTTTCCTCTTGAGACTTGCCCTGTTTTGATGAATTTAGGCAGTGTGCTCCCCACCCCCATAGGCTGGCATCTGTGGTGAGAATTATAGGAGGGGGAGGATTTATCATGGCCCCTCTCTTGAGGTTTCTTTTGTTTAGCCACCAGTCTAGAGAATGGCGAATGTGGTTGGGAATTTGAGTTAGTCGGTGTAGGGAGGATGTTTGTCTGTTCCAACTGTTTAGAAAAAAATACTGCAGACTTCGCATATGAGCTCTGGCCCATGGTACTCCCTCTATTGCTGCTGAAAAGAGTCCTAGGATTTCCATTATGTTTCTTAGTGACACTGGTTTTGCGGATCTCAATCGGGAAACCTTTGTTATTATTTTGTTTATTCGATCTTCTGGTAGATATACTCTGTTTGTGCTTGTGTTGAAGATGAAGCCTAAAAACCTCTTCTCTTGGGATGGAATTAGAGAGGACTTTTCTTGGTTTATTAGCCACCCTAAGTCCGTCATGGTTTTTATAGTTGTTGAAATATCTTGCAAAAGCTGACTCTCTGAGTGGCCTTTTATCATCCAGTCGTCAAAATATGGAATTACTTCAATTCCCCGAGATCTTAGGTAGGCTGCCACCACTACCATTATTTTGGTAAACACTCTTGGTGCAGAGGAAATACCGAAAGGGAGAGCTGCAAATTGAAAATGTTGAATTCCATTTCCGTCTTGTACCGCAATCCTTAAGAATTTCTGGTGAATGGGACGTATGGGAACATGTAGGTAGGCTTCTTTCAAGTCCAACGTTGCCATGAAGTCTCCTGTCATCATGTTGTTGATGACTGATCTTACAGTTTCCATTCTGAAGTGGATTTTCTTTATGAATTGGTTTAAGAATCTGAGGTCTATTATAAGTCTGAACTGTCCTGGAGCTTTTGGCGTCAAGAAAACTTTTGAATAGACTCCCTTTCGTTCTTCCTCCTGGGGTACCCGTAATAGCACTTTCTTTTCTAAAAAATTGTGAAGTTCCTGTATGAGAATTGATTTCTTTTCCCCTGAGAAAGGGAGTTTTGACATGAGAAATAGGTGAGGGGGATGGTGGAGTAATTCTAGGGAGTAGCCTAATCTTATTATTTCTAGGACCCACTTGTCCGATGTTATTTTCCTCCAGTTTTCCAGAAAGAAGGACAAGCGACCTCCCACCGGCTTGGCGTCATTGGGAAAAAGGTCTAGAATTGAAGTATCGACCTTTCCCTCTCTCTTGTTTAGATCTATTAAAGTTTTGGTATTTATTCTTTCCAAATTGAAAACTTCTACCTCTAGATGATCCTCAAAAGGAGTTGAAAATCCTTTTAAAAGATTTCCTTTCTTGAGGTAAGGATAGGATTCTTTCTTCCCCTTTTTTCCCTATGAGATCTTCAAGACCGGATCCAAACAAGAGACCACCTTCAAATGTCATAGAACATAATCTGTTTTTTGACGCATTGTCTGCGGTCCAAGATTTTAGCCAAATAGCTCTTCTTGCCACTACCGAAGTGGCTGCTGCTCTGGCCGACACTTTAATGTTTGATAAAGTAGAATCACAAAGGAAGTCAGCTGTTCTATGTAATAGGGAAAGGTCTTTTATTATATTTTCCCTAGAAACCCCTCTTTTTAGACTAGCTTGTAAGTCATTCAGCCACATTCTTAAAGCCTTAGCTACTGAAGCTGAAGCGACAGCCGATTTTATGGCCGCACCCGAGGAAAGAAATGTTTTCCTTAAAGCACTGTCTGCCTTGCGATCCATAGGATCCTTTAGACAGGAGCCATCATCCAATGGAAGAGTGGTGCGTTTGACAGTTTGAGCAACAGCTGGATCTATTTTAGGAGTTGTTTCCCAAAACTTTGCATCTTCCTGTTCAAAGGGACAAAGACTATTGAATCGTCTTGGAAGCGAGAATTTCTTATCAGGGTAATTCCATTCCCCTGAAATACACTCCTTAATAGCCTCATGAACCGGAATGGTAGTCTTCTTTTTAATTGCCCCAGAGAAACACCTTGAGACTTTTTTAGGGGGTTCTTGTGAATCATCAGTTTCTATGGACTCTCTTACAGCCTTTAGGAAAGGTTCCAAGTCCTGTAAGGGAAAAAATTCATCATCTTCAGTGATTTCTCCTTCTTCTGAAAGTGAAAGCTCTTCCCTGTTTGTTTCGCTCTTTTGATCTTCCTCCACTCTAATGCCCTCCTCAGGGCTATCCAGATCAGATTCCGCTAGTTCAGGGGAATTCATTTTCTTTTGTGCAGTGTTGTTCTGTTTTGCTTTAAAAGAAGATACTGCACTTTGAAAGAAATTAAGAAAATCACTGAAGTCCTTGGAAGGAGTGGGTTGCGATTTTAACTTCCCTTGACAGTTGGCACACAAGATGTCTTTGTATTCTTTGGGCAATCTGCTGTCACATCCAGGACATATGTTACTTTTAGACTTAGCTTTGCCTTTGACTTTATTAGGGGAAACAGGTGCAGACAATTCCACCTCCTCCTCAGAAACACTCATTATCTGGAGGGGAAAAAGAAATCACACTCAATAAATTCCCTTAGATAACCTCCTTCCCTATAGATACAGAAGAGAGGGAGGAAAGCAAAAGACTCTCTTACCAGGCTGGGCAGGGGCTGTAGCAGCCGAGCACAGCAGCGCTGAACCGCTCTAGTCAAAAGAAGCAGCGTGGGACACTGTCCGGACGCCGAATATACTTCCTGGTATGACGTCATCACGACTGCACGTTACGCGACGCGCGCGACGTGCGTGATGACGTCACTCCCGAACCCGGAAGTGCCGCGGAAAACACAAGCAGCTATAAGACGCGGTTTCTCTGGATCTGGCACCTGATGGGAACCAGATATACCAAAAGAAAAGGTTGGGCATAGGATCCCTATTGATCCCCAGAGAGAGTGAAGGTCTCAGCTCTGTAGCCAGTCCTCCCCCTAAAGGGTTCAGACTCCTGGAACTAGGTATGTCCTACTGGGTAGGACAAAAAACACTGAGGTGAGAGAGGGGAGGAGCTCTTTTAAAATCTAGGTCATTGGTCCTACCAGTGGGGGGGGGCGTGACTATCTCTTGGTACTGCCTTTGGGGTGATAAGGAAACTGCAATTCTATAGTTATATGTACTATTGCACAATATATTTAAATTTAGTGTTTTTTGGATTATATATGTGCAGACTTTGGGGTTTAAGAAAATATTAAATTTAGTGATAATAAAATATGATCATTATTATAAAGATGATTTTTAGTTAATTTGTATTTTTGTTTCAGAATATGGAAAGGAATTAACACATCTTGATATATAAGGTGTTAGACGTACGATAGGTCCATATGTTCCCATGTAGAGATGGTGAGACTTAGAATACAGTATATCAAAAGAGTTGACATTTAAAACAGGAATTCTATGTCGAAAACATGAAAATCCCAAACTACAAAAATTCTTGTTTAAAAATGAGAAATTTCAACAGTTTCATGTTGAAATTTAAGCCACAGTTTCTACAGTTGAAATATTAGGTCCAAAACTGGTAGATCAACCTTATAATGGATTATAAGATAAGTAAGAAGGCAGCCAGTTATAGTTATGATTTAACTACGGGTTTCCAGATTGTTTTTGTTTTGCCAACAGTCAAGTAGTTATAGAATTATATTGATTAAGAGGGATGTATTGTTCAAGTGTCAATTAATACATCCCCATCTTTTTTTTGTATTGTTTGTGTTCCAGAATCTCATCTGGTCCAGGGACTATGAATAATAATATTCTTTTAAAATTTCAAGTTCACTCCACCTGTTACTTTGGATTTAAAAAGAGTACATTTGTTTCTGGTTCCTCATTTTGTATATAATTATATAATTATATAACTATAATATATAGTATATATACTATATAACTAAAAATCTGGAAAAAGTATTGTTTCTAAATAGATAAAAGATGCTTCATACACTTAATTACCATTACTTTTTTTGCCAGGCAGCAACAGTTAGAGCCAGCAAGATATTGTCTTGTATAAAGAGAGGTATGGCTTCAAGGGAGAAAAATGTTTTTCTCCCTCTTTTACAAAGCATTGGTAAGGCCTCATTTGGAATATGCAGTGCAATTTTGGAATCCTGTGTACAAAAAGGACATCTTTGAAATGGAAAGGTTTCAGAGAAGGGCAACTAAAATAATAAAGGGAATGGGGGAGCTTGAAAATGAAGACAGATTGTATAAGTAGCAATTAAGTACACTAGAGAAAAGGGGCTTGCATACGTATATAATAACTGTGTATAAATACATTAACGGGCCATATAATAAACTATTTGGGGCATTGTTCCCCAAAAGAACATGTCAGAGGACACGCGGACATCCCTTAATACTTAAAGAAAAGAAGTTTAGTCTTCATGTTTGGAAAGGTTTTTTCACTGTGAGAACGGAAAAATCATGGAACTGTCTTTCATTGCTCGTTGTCATAGCAGGTTCATTGAACACCTCCAAAAGAAAGCTGGATGAGTTTCTGTAAACAGGGAATGTTGCAGGTTACTGGTGTTGATATATAAAATAGAGTTTATCTAGTTTATCCATCTCTGATTGCCACTTAAGGTCAGGAAGGAATTTTTTCCCCTTTATAATTCTGGTGTTTTTTTGTCTTCCTCTGGATCAAAAGTTAGGCAGGAAATAAGGGTATTGCTGAGTAGGTTGGACTGGATTGACGTATTCAACCTCAAATACTATACTATACTATACTAAGACTTTGCTATGGAAAATAGCGTTATTTTTGCTGTATTTATAAACCAAATAATTCTTGCTGTAAAGATTTTCACCACAGTGATTGCTGTGTTAATATCTCCCTATTTATTGCATTAGGTCCAGTATTGCAGCTAAATTGAGAAATAGCACCAGAACATCTACTAATAACAGACCAAGGCTGTAACTGAGAATTAGGCAACATTAAAAGTGAATTTTTAGCAGTTTTGTCAGCCTCGGTGGGTGAAGCCTCAGTGGCGAAGGTGAGGTAAGAGCATCAATAAAGATAGCAAGACAAACATGGGAAACAGTCACGGAATAGAAAAGGCAGTGGAACTGGCACCTGGAGTGATTAATAACAGGATGAGTACTGCTGGAGACCTTAAACCGTGAATGATGAGGTAGGTAATGCTCGAGACTTGGAGAGGCTGTTGGTGAGGTTAGTACTGCTGGAGACCTGGAGCAGTGGATTATGAGGTGAGTAAAGCTGGAGACTTGGAGCGGTGGATGATGAGGTAAGTACTGCTAGAGACCAGAAGCAGTGGATGATGAAGTAAGTAATGCTGGAGACCTGGAATGGTGAATGATGAGGTAAGCATGCAGATGACTGGAACATCTAAAAAGTATGCAGATAGCTGTAAAATAGGTAGGTATGCCGGTAACTGGAACAATAGGTAAGTAAGCAGGTAACTGGAACAATAGGTAATTATGCAGATAACTGGAACAACAGGTAAGTATGCAGATAACTGGAACAACAGGTATGTATGCTTGTGAAGGTTCTCATTCATCCAGGTCATGGTATATCTGTTGTATTCAATTAGATCAACTGGACTTGAAGTTTAGTTCTTGAATACGTTTCGCTAGTCATCCGACTGGCTTTCTCAATTCAGAATGACTTGTACAAGAATCTTTGTCAATTACGTACCCTGGAAAATCCCAATTAGCATATCACAGCCAAGTGTTAAGGGCGTGATTGGATAGTGGCTAAGAGGTGTTATAGGAATGGTGTCATCAGAACCCTGTAACACAGAGCTGAGAAGATCCCCACTAGCACAGAGGCGAAGGCTAAAGAAATGAAACATCTCAGAGGAGCCCTTAAAACTTGTGGATATCCAGACTGGGCCTTTGTCAAAAGAAGTAGAAGGAAAGAAAAGAACACTAACACCAAAAGTGAAGGAGAAAAGCAAGACAGGAGAAAGAACATGGTCATCCCATATGTAGCAGGGGTCTCCGAGAAATTAAGAAGAATTTTCAAAAAACACTGTATCCCTGTCTGCTCTAAACCGAACAACACACTGAGGCAGCAATTGGTACATCCAAAAGACCCAATACCAAAACACAAGAAAAGCGACATCATATGTGCAGTGCAGTGAAGAATGCTCTAATTTGTATGTGGGGGAGACCAAACAGCAACTGCATCAATGTATGGCCCAGCACAGAAGAGCCAATTCCTTGGGTCAGGACTCAGCCGTGTACCTGCATCTTAAGGATAAAGGAAATACCTTTGAAGATTGTAATGTTAACATATTGGCAAAGGAACGTGACTGGTTCAAGAGAGGTGTTAAGAAGGCCATTTATGTGAAAATAAAGAAACCAAGCCTAAATAGAGGTGGGGGGGTTCGACACCAACTGTCTGCCATGTACAATGCTGTTTTGACACCTTACTCTGGGCGTTCCTATAACACCTCTTAGCCACTATCCAATCACACCCTTAACACTTGGCTGTGATATGCTAATTGGGATTTTCCAGGGTACATGTTGTCAAAGATTCTTGTACAAGTCATTCTGAATTGAGAAAGTCAGTCGGATGACCAGCAAAACGTCTTCAAGAACTAAACTTCAAGTCCAGTTGATCTAATTGAACACAACAGATATAACAGGTATGTATGCAGATAAGTGGAACAACAGGTAATTATGCAGAACAGGGAGCTAAGCGATAAGGAGAGACTACGGTCAGGGGAGATTCAATAAAAGGTTTTATTGTTTAAAATGGTGCTAATTTTGCCTCAACCAATCAGATGTTAACTGGGGTAAAATTAGCACCATTTTAAACAATAAAACCTTTTATTGAATCTCCCTGTTAATTTAAACTTCTCTTAACCCCACAAATTGCATTACTTTCACCCCAAGTGTATAGGCGGGACCTCTTCTACTTTCAAACTATTGTCTTTTACTTACTGCTATCAAAGTTCTCATTGCTCAAAATTTGAAACTTTCAAAATTACCTGGAATACAAAATATAAATTAATATTGTCCAGAAATCCATAATGAAAAATGTTTCTATATCTCTCAAAATAACTTTAGCACCTTCTATAAGAATTAGGAACTATCAGGGAGATTCAATAAAAGTTCTTATCATTAAAAATGGTGCTAACTTTGCCCCAACCAATAAGATCTTATTTAACATTTGAAAGCTAACATTTGATTGGTTGGGGCAAAATTAGCACCATTTTTAACAATTAGAACTTGTATTGAATCTCCCTGTATGTTATTTAGATCCATTGTATCAATAGAGATGTAAATAGCCTTTAAATAATTTATGTAGATAATTACCCCTTTGTTGTGTTTACATGCTGCATTATTTCCTCCCCATCCCTATCATTTATCTCTTCCCCTCCTTCCTTCTTCTCCCTCCCTTATTTTGAACTGTTATTCATAATTTTATTATATCACAACTAAAATATGTATATATTCTCTATGCAATATTTTAAACAAAAATCTACTGATTATAAAAAAAAAAACACTTGTGTATATGTGGAAATATGATCCATTTGAATTTCTTGTGACAAAAAAATCGAAAAGCAGATATTGGAAATTTGACATTTGACGATTACATTACAGTTAATTAAGGAAAATAGTCTAACTCCCCCCATGACCCTTACTTGTATTAGAAAACCCACCATAATGTACTGACATCTTCAATGGACCTATTTCCAGGCTAGCAATATGACCACTAATGCATTACTGCCACCTCAGACTTGGTGAATTTTAAAGGCTTTCAACGTTTTATAAATACAATCAAGCACCACAGCGGCAATGTATGGGGTCAAGCACCACAGCGACAATGTATGGGGTCAAGCACAACAGCAGCAATGTATGGGGTCAAGCACCACAGCGGCAATGTATGGGGTCAAGCACCACAGCGGCAATGTATGGGGTCAAGCACCACAGCGGCAATGTATGGGGTCAAGCACAACAGCGGCAATGTATGGGGTCAAGCACAACAGCAGCAATGTATGGGTCAAAGACACACAGCGGCAATGTATGGGGTCAAGCCCAACAGCAAGCAAGTATGGGGTCAAGCACCACAGCGGCAATGTATGGGGTCAAGCACAACAGCGGCAATGTATGGGGTCAAGCACAACAGCAGCAATGTATGGGGTCAAGCACCACAGCAGCAATGTATGGGGTCAAGCACCACAGGGGTAATGTATGGGGTCAAGCACCACAGCGGCAATGTATGGGGTCAAGCACCACAGCGGCAATGTATGGGGTCAAGCACCACAGCAGCAATGTATGGGGTCAAGCAAAGTTAGAGGTAGAGGTGAGGTCCTTAAAAATGATTTCCGAGAATTAGGGGCCAAGTTAAAAGCAAGGACCTCCAGGGTAGTGATTTCAGAAATACTACCGCAGCCACGTGCTACGCTAGGGAGGCAACGGGAGCTCAGGAGTATAAATGCGTGGCTAAGAGAGTGGTGTAAGGAGATGGGGTTTGGGTTTTTAGAGAACTGGGCTGACTTTTCTGTTGGCTACAGGCTCTTTAGTAGTGACGGATTGCACCTCAATGGTGGTGGTGCAACTGTTTTGGGGGAGAAGATGGCTAGGGGGTTGGAGGAGATTTTAAACTAGGTATGGGGGGGAGGGACGTTTAACTACACAGAGGGTAGAAGAGAAGTTAGGGATCTGGGGGCTAGTAACACACGGAGGGAGGAGAGGAGAAGGGGGGAGATAGAGGATAAGGAGGCATGTACGACCATGTATGGAAGAAATCAATTGATAATCTAAAATGTATGTTTACAAATGCAAGGAGTCTGGCTGGAAAAACCGGCGAACTTGAAATATGCGTTAAAGGAAAGGTATGATGTAATTGGTATAGCAGAATCATGGTTAATGATTCACACGACTGGACAGTAAATATTGAAGGGTACTGCTTTTTTAGACATGACCGAGTTAATAAGAAAGGAGGAGGAGTATGTATGTATGTTAAACAGGAATTGAAGCCAAATTTAAAAGATGGAATAGATGGGGGAGCAAACGATGCAGCAGAGAAACATTATGGGTGGAACTGTGTACAGGAAGCAAGAAGGTAGGTAAATTAATTGTTGGAGTGTGTTATAAGCCGCCAAATGCGGGGGAGAGGTGGAAATGAATCTCCATATGCAGTTGGCGAAGGCTGCTGGTATGGGGCATGTTTGGTTATGGGGGATTTTAACTACCCTGAAATAGATTGGAGTAATGGAACTGCCAGCACCTCAAAGGTATAAAGTTCTTAAATTTCCTATATGAGCATTTTCTTTCACAGATGGTGTGAAGTTCCTACTAGAAAGAATGCGTTGTTGGATCTGGTGATATCTAATAACCCAGAGCTCATTTTGGAGATGAAGGTAATGGGAAGCTTAGGGAATAGTGACCAGATATAGTGTCATTAATATAGGTTGCAGAAAACTAAAGTGCACTGGCTTAACAAAAACTTTTAACTTTAGGAAAGCTAATTTATGTTTAAGGAATCGCTCCTGCTCATTGACTGGGGGGAACTGTTTCTAGGTAAAGAACTGAGCAGATGTGGACCACTTTTAAAGGGATATTAAACTATAACATTTCCAAATCGGTACCTTTAGGAAACAAGTGTAAAAAAATTAGGTCCACTCCTGCATGGCTTAATGCTCAGGTTAAAAGGGAAATGGAAAAAAAGAAAAGGGCTTTTAAAATTTTGAAAGAGAAGGCACAGAACAGGCTTACAGGGACTCAAAAGTTGAATAAAAGGTGCAAGAAAGCAATTAAACTAGCTAAAATAGAAAATGAAACCAGGATTGCCGAACAAAGCAAGTCCAACCCCAAGATGTTTTTTAAGTATATAAATGGTAAAAAAATGAGGACTGAGAATGTGGGACCATTAAATATGGAGCTGAGGTGGTTGTAGAGGATGCCGAAGGCTATCTGCTAAACCGTTTTTTTACATCGGTTTTTACTGTTGAGAATCCTTACAGTAGGGATGTAACAATGTGCAGGGAGGAAATGAAGAGTCTTCTCCTTGGATAACAGAGGATATGGTACGGAATCAATTAGACAAAGTTAATATCAATAAAGCGCCAGGACCAGATGGATTGCATCCTAGGATTTTAAAAGAGCTTAGTTCAGTTCTAGCAAGACCACTGTGTCTCATCTTTTCAGATTCGCTTTTGTCTGGGGGTGTGCCGCTGGTTGGAAAAAAGCCAATGTAATACCAATATTCAAAAAAGGTAGTCGTTCACAGCCTGGTAACTATAGACCTGTAAGCCTAACATCAGTGGTAGGGAAGTGATGGAAACTTTGTTAAGGGATCATATCCTTGACTTTGTCTCCAGAGATCATCTTATAGTAGTAGTCAGCATGGATTTATGAGAAATAGATATGCCAGACAAATTTAATTGGTTTTTAGAAGAAGTGAGTAAGAAGTTAGATTCAGGCACAGTGTGGATGTGGTTATTTGGATTTTGCAAAAGCCTTGATACTGTGCCACATAGGCGACTAATGTATAAACTGAGGACTGTTGGCCTTGAAGAAAACATTTGTTCATGGATAGAGAACTGGTTATTGGACCGCAAACAGAGAGTGGTGGTTAATGGAGCTACATCTATGTGGGCTAAAGTTCTAAGCGGAGTTCCTCAGGGTTCTGTACTGGGGCCGCTTCTGTTTAATCTGTTTATAAATGACTTAGAAGGGGGCATTGAGAGCAAGGTCTCTGTGTTTGCTGATGACCTAAATTATGCAGAGCTTTGGAAACTTCCAATGATGTGCAAGTGCTGCAAGAGACCTAGATAGATTATCAAAATGGGCAGCAGAATGGCAGATGAGATTCAATGTTGATAAATGTAAGGTGATGCATTTGGGATTTAATAATCCCTGTGCACCTACACCATAAAAAACTCTGTGTTAAGTGCATCTGAAATGGAAAAAGTTTGGGGGTTCTGGTAGATAACAGACTTAGCTGTAGCAAACAATGCAGGTAGCAACAGCTAGAGCTAGCAAGATATTGTCTTGTATAAAGAGGGGAATGGAATCAAGAGAGAAAAAATATTATCTCTTTACAGGCACTGGTAAGGCCACATTGGAATATGCGGTGCAGTTTGGAATCCCATATACAAAAGGGAATCTTGGAAATTGAGGCAGTTCAGAGAAGGGCAACTAAATTAATAAGGGGAATGGAGGGGCTTGAATATGCAGGCAGATTAGACAAGTTAGGGCTGTTTAATTGGAGAAGCGGGGTGTGCGTGGGGACATGATAACCTTATACAAATATATTAATGGCCCATACAGTGAACTCTCTGGTGCATTGTTCAATAATAGGTCATATCAGAGGACTCGTGGACATCCTTTAAGGTTGGAAGAAAAGAAGTTTCATCTTCAAGTTAGGAGAGGTTTCTTTACAGTGAGAACGGTGAAACTGTGGAACTGTCTTCCAGCAGAGGTGGTAATGGCAAGTTCATTGAATAACTTTAAAAAGGCCTGGATAAGTTTCTAAAACTAAAAAATATTGAGAATTACTGGTATTAATGCATATGATCTGGTTGATCCAGGGATACTTTCCGATTGCCGTTTGGAGTCAGGAAGGAATTTTTTCCCCCCTTTTTTAGCTGGGGTTTTTTGCCTTCCTCTGGATCAACTGTTAGGTAGGTTTAAAAAAAAAAAAAAAAAAAAGTGAATAGGTTGGGCTTGATGGACGAATGTCTTTATTCAACCTTAATTACTATGTTACTATGTTACTATGTTACTATGTTACTATGTTACTATGTACCACAGCGGCAATGTATGGGGTCAAGCACCACAGCGGCAATGTATGGGGTCAAGCACCACAGCGGCAATGTATGGGGTCAAGCACCACAGCGGCAATGTATGGGGTCAAGCACGGGGTCAAGCACCACAGCGGCAATGTATGGGGTCAAGCACCACAGTGGCAATGTATGGGGTCAAGCACCACAGCGGCAATGTATGGGGTATACGTGGTGAAAAGTCTAATTTTTCCAAAAACACTGGTAAAAACTTAACAATCTTTTATAAATATGAGTTTTTCTTTCTTTCCTGAATAGTTATATCAGTTATATTAATATTAAATAAGATCATCCAAGATTATTTGATACATTTTATGTCAAATACTATAAATTATATATTTAAATACTATATATATAATGGGTTAGAGTACCCCTAGTGTCCCTTCCAGCACTCGCGGAGTCCCTCTCACCATATATAAATAAGTCCAATACTCTGGACTGCAACAATTATAATGATCCGTGTTAATTTTTATTGCACACTTCCCAGATAACACATTTCTGATGAATAACTGAATATACCCATATTACACCCAGTGATACACCAACCCCTTGGGGTTAAAACAGAGCAAGTTAAAAACAGTAATAAATACATGTGGAGAGTTTCAATCACTGAACCCAGCTCGACCTAGTTCGATCAAAGTGTTTTTGTGCATATGCGTAACACTGTCCATAGAACAGTGCAGACCGGTCTCCCCACCACCCCTTTCTGGGCAGACCTCCTTTTCTGATGTCTTACACGCTAGCTGCCCAATTACAAGGTTTCCTCTCAGTGTCCTTGGGTGCAGTCACATAGACGGGCCACATAAATGTGTATCTTCACCCAGCCGAGCACCTAAATGGAGTTGAGATTCTCTTACCTCCGCATACCCTTGGTTCAGAGTATTTTGGCTCCTATAGTCCACATGTATAGTAATTCACCCCATGAGTATAGGCGGGCTTCTTCAGCAATATTACACACCTTCATTTCCTCCCTCTGTGCATTCCCTTTTATCATGTTTGCATGATGAGAAAAAGTTTAACCATTCCTGTCACTGCTAAGGTACATTTACAGTACTTCAATATTATTCTGTCTTATATCTATGTGACTCGGTTGCGTTACTCCACTATGGGCAGTGGTATTATGTGAACAATTATAACTTGAAATATAAATCATATTTATCTTAGCCAAATACATCAAGCAGAGAGTGTCTGCCCAGATAAATGACCCAAGGTAAATTGTTAGGACATTCCATACTGGGGTTACCTTGACATGTTGGAAGGCTTTTCACTAATGTTTTGGTCAGATCAGTAGCACTTCCACTATTTGTTATAAAGTAATTTTGCCACAGGAGTGCTCCCACAGCTCCCCTTTTGTGTATATATTGCAGCAGAGCTTCTCTGCAGGAAGATTAACCAAGCTTCCATGTGGTAGTAGCACCCCTAACACGTCCCTTTAATTGGAGGTCTTGTGCCTTGAATACTAAGCATTGGATGAGAGGCCTCTTCTCTCCTTATTAAAAAGCCAGTAGGCGGGGGGAAGTGATAGCCTTTAATACTAAGCCAATGCAAGGTCAGGGAGACAACCTTCCCAAGAAAATGCAACCAAGCCGGGATTGTCAGCCCAGATAAATGACCCAAGGTAAATTGTTAGGACCTTCCATACTGGGGTTACCTTGACGTGGTTGGAAGGCTTTTCACTTTTATGCATAAAATTGTAACTAAAAACCCCCATGTTTTTACTGTTTGCACTAGCATAGATATTATGATATATGGGCCCAGGAATGTGCATTGATCATCTCTTTTATGTTTGAACCAAATACATAAAGGCATCTTCTAAAAAAATTATTCTCACCTAATGGGTTTCTACCTTATGTTAGCCCCTCCTAATCCCTTATTCAATCATATTAATTTGCAAACGATTGAAAGAGAAGTCTTCATTAATCCTTTAAGGCAAAAGTACAATCCAAAACATTTATTTTTGAAGCAGAAGCTTCAAGTCTCCACCTCTTATACCTAGCCTTATTTTCTCTAATCCAAAGAAACGTAGATCATTTTTGACACCATCATGTTTTTCCCACACATGCTTAGCCACAATGTTGCGAAAATCTTTGTTAGGGCTCGTTCACACTACATCAGTTTGTATCCATTTTTCAAACGCATGTGCGTTTAAAAAAATGGACAGACAGTAAAACCCCATAGGATTTTATAATATCATTCACACCTGCTGCCTTAAATTCCGTTCTGTTCCAGTCTTTTTAAAAAACGCACTGCATGCAGCATTTCTGTTTGTTTTTTTATGCATTTTCTATATAAATCTATGGAATACACATTGTGAAAAAAATGGAAACAAATGTATGAAAAACGAACTGACAAAAACACATGCTGTGTGTTTCTGTCAGTTTCTGTCAGTTTCTAGCGTGAATGTAGCCTTAGCTATTGCCCACATGTGTTCTTGGAATCTCACCATTATCTTTCTCTTGGTTTGACCCACATAGAACTGATTGCATACACATTAAATACAATATACAGCCTGCGTGGTTTGACAATTTATATAGTTCTTCATATAAGACCTACATCTATTCACCTCTTTTAGCTTTAAAACATATCTACAGGCAGAACACTGCCCACGTTTGTGCATTCCTGTTATTGGTTTGCATTTTGTAATTCCTTTATTTGGCCAAACAAAGTGGCTTCTGACCAACATATCTCATAGATTGGTCAGAATAAATTATAAACTGAAGACTCAATTCTCCTATTTTCAAACTGAATCAAAATTATATTTAGAAGGTTCCTAGCAATGAATTTTAAGAAGATGCTGACATTTGTCTAATCATAGAACTGAAGATGTTGGTAGAAAGAGTGAAAAATATCAAAGCATATTCTCAAAATTAGCATTTTAGTTCATTTGCATAAAAGGCTCATTCAGGCAAAAAGACGTTCTTTCCTATTTAACTCTCCAAAATTATTTTCATATGTTCGTGGTTCAGTTCAGGAAAGGACTGTTTTTAATATATATATATTTTCAGTTTGTAAATAAAATGAGTTTATACAATCATTTGACTTTATTCAGGAAACAAGAATGTGTCCAAAACCAATGTGAAAATGACATGCCACCCACTTTAAAAGCTATTTAATATTAAAATCAGTAATAAGTGAATTATAAAGCAAAAAGAAGTTGCCAATTTCCTAAATTTTGAGGCCTTCTAAATACAAAAGAGTTCAGGGTTAATGTTTGGTCAGGTTTCAAAGAAAATGTGCGCCCAGCATGTAGTTTTCTAACAGCAGAGTTGGTGGAAAAATAGAGAATTCACAGTAGTAAGGCTTAGTAATACAGCATCTTTTCTCTATTGTCTTTCTATCAGAGGGAGGACAAAAAACATTCAAATATGTGCCGACCCCCTAATCAACACACCGGTGCCATAAAAAAAAAAGTTTTTAAGGAACTCTGGAATTAATTTTGATTTACAGATGGAGCAGACTTTGGTGTGCTTCCTGCCATGTCATTCCATTTTCCGTAGATGTGAATAAGGATTTTGTATAACATGATGTATCGTGTTGTGCCAGTTTGCACAATCAAAAAAATGGAACCTCCTTGTGGCCTTTGGTAAAATACAACCAACCTTAGTATATATCAGTTTTTAAGCAGGCTTATCAAAGGAATATCACAATATCATTATAGTCACGGGACTGGTAAGAATCTGCTGCAAACCATTGTTTTAATGGAGAGGTTATTTTTATTTATTTATTATTTTCCTCTATGGTTTTGCAATAAACAAATTAAGCAATACTAATATAAACAGTTTAGGTTTTTAAATATTAGAAAGTGAAATATATTAGAAGTAAATATTAGAAGTCCCATATACAGTAAAAAAACATATTAGAGGACAGTAGCACCTTCTGCAAGCTCCTGATAACAGAACATACTCAGAGACTACCAAGAGTCTCAATGTATTAGGGATTAGCATGGGAGTAAGACAGGTTTTTCTCTATTCATTTACTGCATCGGGGTGAAGACATCAAGATACACTGTCAATGCTTTAGCATGGCAGCAGAAAAGCAGTTGAGCATTCCAGAAAAGACTTAAGAACAACAAAACAAAACAAATAATTTTCATTTTGGTGATGATTTTGCAAAAGTGTTCATGCATGCCCTTATAATCTCCTGTCTTGACTACTGTAACATTCTCTTACTTGGTCTCCTGGCCTGTCATCTCTCTCCTCTCCAGTCTATCTTAAACTGGGCAGCTCAGATCATCTCACTCTCCTCCAAAAGAGAACCCATAACCCCGATACTGCCGTCAATAGGGTGATTTCCCCTTTAGGAATCCCTGTTTAATGTATAAATAGTTAATAGTTAATAGTATAAATAGTAAATAGTATAAATAGTTAATTACCGTTCCTATTGAAAAGAGAAAGAAAAGAAGGACAGGGCTTCCTATACTGTATAAATGACTAATACAGGGAGGAGAGAGTCAGGGGGAGGGGCAGTGCAATAGAGGAAGTGACATAATTGAGTGACTGTAGTATAGATTCTTGTCACTGCACCTCCCCATTGAAAATGCCTAGCCTTATGTATTTTATAAGAAATAATACGCTACCTACAGTGTAATATATGGATTTACTTCACCTCGGAGTTCCATATAATATCCTTATATTACACTGTAGGTAGCATATTATCCCTTATAATACATATGGCCAGCCAAAGGAAAAAACTGTCCAATACCACTGTCTCTCCCCCTCCATGTATAAGTAATTTATGTAGGAATCCCTGTTTAATGTATAAATAGTTAATAACTGTTCCTCTTGAAAAGAGAAAGATGGACGAACATCGTCTGTCAAGAATAAACAGGGATTACTATATAAATGATTAATCCAGGGAGGGAGAGAGACAGGGGGAGGGGCAGTAGAATGCAGAAGGTCACTCAGTTACATCACTGAGTGATTGTAATATAGATTCTCGTCACTGCACCTCCCCATTGAAAATGCCTAGCCTTATGTATTATATAAGGGATAATGCGCTCCTTACAGTGTAATATAAGGCTATTATGCCACGAGGAGTTCCCTGACCATATAAAACGTGAGGCCGTAGGCCGAGTGCTTTTATACAGGTCAGGGAACTCCGAGGTGGCATAATAGGCATATATTACACTGTAAAGGGCGAATTATTTCTTATAATACACAAGTTTTTATTTTAAATAAGTACAGTGATAATATCTGGGGAAAAGAATTTATTTAACTTTTTTTTTTTTCAAAGTTTGTTTAGTTTTTCAATTGCATGTTGCATGTAATGTTTTTTTCTTTTTTTATACATAACATCAAAAAAAATTGTTAAACATTTTAACTATTATTTAAAATCTTTATCTTAGATATATGTTTGAACATTCATTGTTCAAATGTTAATAGTAATTTAGTCAGAATCAGATGTTTGTTTTCGGTTTATTTCACTTGTTTTTGTTTTATAGGCTTTATGTTTATTTTTGTTAATTTTGTTTTATTCCGTTTTGTTTGCGCCTCTTTTTTGTTTGCATAATGCGTGCCCGGCTGCTCCTAGCGCGCCCACCTATTACTTTGGTATTGATTTCCTTATGTGCCGTAATGGACGTTAATGCGCATGCGCGCCAGGCTGTTCTGTGCCGTGTATGCATGGCTGATCCGTTCCTGTACAGCTCTTTGTGGACATTGATTTTGTGAAATGTTCAATTCCGGGGTGGCTGGATAAGAGGTAGGACAATGATTTTTATGTTATATTAGGAATGGAGAGCTGCAGTGGCACTAATAATTGATCTAGTCACTCAGTGACATCACTGAGTGATTCTAATAAGGATTCTCGCCACTGCAGCTCTCCATTGAAAATACAGAGACTTGTGTATTATAAATAAAATTATACATACCTGCATACTGTGGGTTAGCTGAGCAGCAAATCTAGTAAACCTCAGGTGCCTGACAACAGGATCCCTAAACCAGACCTCACAACATTTTAGAATAAAAAGACAGACACATCAGGAGAAGAGATGTGGTGTGTGTGATAGCGAATAGGTTACACCCATTTTAAAGACCTACAACTCCCAGCATGCCTTGTTAGGAGAATACACCCAAGGCATGATGGGAGTTGTAGTTTAACATCTGAACTTACAAGGTTTTCCATCACTGCCTCTATGGGCACCAGTAGGCCCATAGAGGAAGTTTAGTAGTAACTGTAAGTACCTGTACACAGCAGTGAGACAGAGGGTTACAATACATGGACTCTCACAAGCAGAAATGGGTTCAGTATAACTTACAGTTACTTCCTCCTGCTCTGCTATGGAGATCACAGCACAGAAGAGCTACAAGTTCAGGCAAGGGGTGGGAGGGGGAGGAGCTCTGATTAGCAACAACAGAACAGTAACTTAGGTGATTACTCGATTCACCACCAGATGGCAGCATACAGGTTAATCAACTTAATAAATATCAAAAAAGAGGGGAGGCATTTTTGTAGTTGTAAAGTAGCCTATGCTTTTTTTCCAGGTCCTTAAACATAAGTATACCAAGTCTCGGCAAAATTGTCCCAGCCGTTTTAACGTTTTTCTGGAACATACAAACATACATACACACATACATACATATATTGACTTTTATATATGTTGATTTAGCAAAAATTTTGCTGCAAAACTCAGTCTATTTTAAATGTAACTTTCATCTGTTCCCATACAAAGTGCACAAGTCATTTTCCTTTGCACAGAATCACTGACAGATTCATACTGGCTTAGACAAACAACTCTTCCAGGTGCAACCAATTGATTAATGATGTCTGATGTGAACATGTGGTTGCTGCAGGGGAAAATGTCTGGCCGAGAAAACAATGCAATAAAACTTTTTGAAAAATAATTTAAACTAAAAGTTTTGATGAAATAAACAGGATTTTATAATTAAGAAGTATACTCCAGATTTGTGAAATTTATTTACATTCACTATTTAAGCAATCCATGGGCACTCCAGTTGGACTTGGTTCTAAAATTATGAAAACTAGGAAACTAGTCATTAGTATAGATGGGATCTGGGTCCGACACGGAACCCCTTGATTCCGAAATACGAATGATCCGAATCCAGGACTTCGGAACATATTTTCAAAGATTTTCGAATGTACGGGGCTATTTTTGCTAATTTTCGAAAATAGATTTGAATGTTCGAAATCCTTCGAAAATACGATCGTAAACTTGAAAGTGGTCTCCGATCGTATTTTTTGAAGATTTTCTAACGTTCAAATCTATTTTAGAAATTTATCGAAAATAGCTCTGTACATTCGAAAATCTTTGAAATTTCGTTCTGATTTCGGATTTTCGGATCTTCTGGATTTTCCCGAGATCCGGGAATTCGAGAAGAGAATGAAACTATTGAGTTTCGGCCATCTCTAGCGAAAATTCAAAATTTCGAAATCGGAACCTTGAAAAAATGTTCCATTAGAAAATCAAGTTTCTATAGAGAAAATCTATCGACTTCAATAGGTTCCATGGAATCGCAATCAGAACAAACCCCCCCAGTTTCCTTTCTACTACGCTTTTAAATACTAGTAACTTATAGAAAAGCCCTGTTTACTCTGGATTACTACTGAATTAATAGGCTACATCATAGAAAATTGCGATCAAGTTTTGTAGAAGCTTTAGTGTATGAGAATTAATTTTAACATTCCTCATATGAGATCTATTACATTAGAAAAACTTAAAGGGACTGTAAACTCCTCATCATCCATAAAAATAACTATGTGCCATCCGTTTCTATTATTCACAGGGGGGTGAGAACGCTTATTCTCACCTCCCTGTGAATAATATTACGCTTGGGGGACCTGGAACTTACCTTACCGCCGCTCCACTCACAGCTGCTCATTCACTGACAGCCGCTCTGTCTCGACCGCATGCCCTATCTTAGGCGCATGCGCGCCAATACAAAAGATAGGGAGAGAATAGCTGTTCAGTGAAGAAGCAGCTGCGAGTGGATCGGCGGTAATGTAAGTTCCAGGTCCCCCGAGTGTTATATTATTCACAGGGAGGTGAGAATAAGCATTCTCACCTCCCTGTGAATAATAGAAACGGATGGCACATAGTTGTTTTTATGGGTTTAGTGTTCCTTTAATAATTTCCATCATATCTACCTGAGAAAAAAATCTACTTTGCCTACTTTCACATATTATTTTGAAAATTATGGACACAATATCCTTTCAATTGGGTATTTAAGCACAGAATGCATTTTTTTAGGAACAAAATAGTTCTTGAATTTCATAAACAAAGTTTGATTAAAGTAATTTTGTATTTAATGCTAAAAGTAGCCGTGAACATTCCGACACAATGTTGTCGGTGTTAATCTTTGGTTATCCAGACAAATGCACAGGTGTCTTTGGCCCGTTTTTTTTTTTTTGCGCAATCAGAAATTTTTTACTTTTAAATCAACTGCACTTTCCTCTAAAAATAAAGCAACTTTATTTTATTTTAAAGTATCTGCTAATAAACAGCCACATGGTGACATTGCATTTGTACACAAGTTAGGTGTAATTAAGAAGTAAACTATATATGTCTACCAGTTCTATTTAAGTAGAGTACCCTTAAAGGGCATGTCCACCCCGGAAATCATCTTTTGATATAAGGTAGGTAGCAGCTGCCCACCCCCAACCGTCATAATATATTTTTTAAAATATGCTCAGATCTTTACTAACAGCCCCTTCTCTCCCACGACGTCTCCTATCCAGCTCCCTGCTTGTGGAAGTTTCAAGCAGGGGCTGGTCCACCATCCGCATCTGTGATTGGCTAAGACGCGGTCAATCACAGACGCAGCTGACATCATCTAAGACGCAGTGGGAGAGGAGGCTCTGTAAGTAATGATGAAAGCATTTTTTTTAGAAATATTATGGCGGTTGGGGATGGGCAGCTGTTACTTACCTTATGTGAAGAGGGATTCACACTAGGTGCCACAGCCTCAGAGTATGGATCCGGATGGTGGAAGGGAGGGCTCCCCTGCGCATGCCTCAGACTTTGATGAGGTTGAGGCAGAAACAGGCACCGGATGAGTCATTGACAGCTTCTACTCTGCAGTTGGTTGGACTTTGAAAAGGCATTGCAGGAGAACTTTTTTTAAACTAAAGAGTGTGGCCAGTATGGGGTTAAATTTCAGTTTTGGGGGTGGACATGCCCTTTAAAGCCACATGTGAGTCAGGATTGTTTGCACATGTGAAACCGCTGCTTAGGTGCTAAAAGCTTCATACGGGCTAAAGCCATTGCTATACACACACAATTCTACCGGGTAAGAACAAAGTTTGTAGATAACTCCTCACTAGATATAGCTACATTTGATTAGGGACCTCACGGATACAGTCAGGAAAAATCAGGGTTATTCAATAAAAGTTCTTATCGTTTAAAATGGTGCTAATTTTGCCCCAACCAATCAGATGTTAGCTTTTAAATGTTACATAATATCTGATTGGTTGGGGCAAAATTAGCACCATTTTAAACGATAAGAACTTTTATTGAATAACCCTGCAGAGGAGCCAGCGGTGGATTGTGCTATCAAGTAAGTACTCTAGCTTTGCTCCCAGCTCCTGTTTCTGAGTGAACTATTCCTTTAAGACAAACAAATAGGGAATAAATTGTCTTTAGAAGATCCCAAAACAACTAGACATCATACAGGTTAACTGAACCAAGATAGGAAAAGTGTGCAGAATTAAAGTAGTTCACCCCCCAAAAAAATCTTGTTTAACCCAACCGATAATTCTAAAGGAGAAAGTATCACTTGCCCCCTAAGCCCAGATCTCACCACTTACCAAACCACTATACTGCGTTGATGCAGTGTCTCTCCTATCAGTTCCCCCATGCTCTCCCCCTCCCTTACTTTTGCTTGACTTTGCCAAGATGGTTATGCTTGTGCACAAGAGTGAGGAGAGGGAAGGAGCTGGGTAACAGAGACAGAAAGGATGAGGGGAAGTAGTTTTTAGGGGGCTATTTGCTCTGGTGTTTTTTACGAAACTCAGAAAATTTGCCCTGTGCCCCTGATTAAATGAGCCTGTATGTGTTTGTTCTCATTTTAGGCAAAATTTACCTGTGAACCAGCACATAGGCTCTTGACACACAGGCGCTTTGCTAAACTTTGCCAGCTGCCTCAGCAGGAAGCCATCATGGCAGAGAGCAGTGAATAGGATGTAATAAATTTGAATGTTACAGAACAAAGTCTGTCCATACTTTTAGCTGGACAAACTTCCTTCTGTAACAGCCAAATCATTTTTTTACATATTAGTTCATAGCACCCCCATTGCATTGCTCCCCCATTTTTAAATATTTTTTTGGAATGTTTTTTTCATAACATTTACACAAAAAACAAGACAAGATTTAATTGGTAGCAACTTAGCTAATGCCAGATGACCATGTCATGGCATCTCTTTTCTGTTTCTCCTGTTAGACACCTTATACTGACCCGTATCAATAAGATCCTCCATTACTCATTTGGAAGTGTCGTGCCACTGGGCTTTAAATGTTTTGTTGCCTGAGGATGGGGACTATGCCTATCCTCAAAATGTCACTGCTATGTCTCTGCAAATGATAATATAATAAATTTGGACTTTGTCCAATAGCTTGAATGGAAACATTTCTAATGGAGATTGACTTATATGATTTCATAATTAATTTCAATGTGGGCAGCAGACTCATAGTAAATATGTTGGTATACTGATGGGTTAACTGTGGGGTATTTAAATTTGAGTAAAAACATTTTTTTGCACTACCCTGCAGTTGAAGTATTTATTAATTTATTAAAAGGGCTACACAAAAGGCATTTATGGAATTCAAAAAACATACTTAAGGCATAATAAATCATAATTTAACAGTTACAGAAAGAGAGGCTTTAAATCCTGTCATCACTATCAAACCCTCTGATAAAGGGGGTGCAATAATGCTGATGGGTACTGATTAGTATTATAATGAAATTATGCAATAATTGTTGGATGGGAATGAGTACATTCAAACCTCTAAGGATCCCATTAGTGACATAAAATGTTCTATGGACAGCATGCTAAAGTCAGCTGTCTGGAGTTATATTATTACTGAAGATGTTAAAGGTTTTTTGACTGTTGCACATCCAATTATCCCCATATTGTATACCCTGCCCAAGATTCACAAGAATCCAATCCAGCCACCTGGTAGGCCCATTGTGGCCTTCGTCTTTTGCCCCATGACCATGGTGGACAGGTACAGGGTACACAATCATATCTTAGAGTTATAGTTGATTCTTGCATAAGACACAGCAGGTATTTGTAACAGAAGGTGATAATATCCTCTTGGCAACACTTACATTATTATTGAGGTTGAATAAAATTGTACGTCCATCTAATCCAACAATTGTACCCTCCTCTTTAACCTTACCTAAAAGTTGATCCAGAGGAAGGGGGGGAGGGGAAATAAAAAAAAGGGGGTGGGGGGGTTCTTCCTGACTCTAAATGGCAATTGGAAAGTATCACTGGATCTACCAAAAACTACAGTATACAGTATATGTATTAATACCATTAATGATCAATATTTTCTTGTTTTAGAAACGTATCTAGACCACTTTTAAAGCTATTCAGTGAACTTGCCATTGCCACATCTGTTGGTAGACAATTCCAGATTTTCACCGTTCTATTATCTCTCTTAATTTATTTTCTTCCAATCTTAAAGGATGTCCACGAGTCCTCTGATATGACCTATTAGTGAATAATGCATCAGAGAGTTTATTGTATGGCCCATTAATATATATGTATAAAGTGATCATATCCCCATGCAAACGTCGCTTCTCCAATGTAAACAGCCCTAACTTGTCTAATCTGCCTGTTTAGTGAAGTCCCTCCATTTCCCTTATTATTTTAGTTGCCCTTCTCTTAACTGCTTCTATTTCCAAGATGTCTCTTTTGTATATGGGATTCCAAAACTGCACCGCACATTCCAAATTAGGCTTTACCAGTGCCTTGTAATGAGGGAGAATAATAATTTTCTGTTTTAATATATTCCCCTCTTCATACAAGACGATACATAGATTAAATATACTGTCTCCAAGTGGGCTCAATAGAGATTTCAATCTCTATTTGTTCATTTGACGACATGCCAGGTCTGTTGTTTATTAACTAGGATGGATATGGGTATATGGGTATACAGATTCCAGGGTGTTGAATACATCCCTAAAATGGAGAATTATTTATGTCATATCCTGTGGCCATTCTCTAAATGAAACTTTGCTAGTTTGCATTTTTCTACTACTGCCCATTTGTTGCCTGAGTAAAGGGACTGTGTCTATCATCTAAATGTCACTGCTATGTCTATGCAGATGGTAATGTAATAATTTTTACATGCATTAATTGAAATCCTGAGTCTTGTCTAATCAAGAGCATGCCAGAGGTACAAGAAAGCAAAACCTTCCTTTTATTTTCACTTTACACGTTCCCAACAATAGGGGCGTCATCAGGAATGACCTGATAGCACTACACACACTGCTTTCATTGCTGGGGTGTCTTCCCTCCAATACATGAAATTTCTCCTCAAGCAAAAGCACTCAGCAGGTCTTATTCCAAAACACAAAATTACTTTATTAAAACATTGTTTCAGCCCATTGTGGGCCATCATCAGGATGAATACCAAAACCCTTGCATGCCCCATAAGAAGCGGTACAGACAGCCCACACATAACAATACCACCTTTGTAAAAATACTCAATCACCATGTATGTACCTACCCAACAGACTCACAGATTCCAACTCCCATTTCTCCCTGTCCCTCATACTGATTGCTCTTAGTTCAACACACAGATCCTTGCGATCATAACTATAGACGCCCGCTAAAGACGCTAACCCTGAAACCACACAAAGAAAAACATTGCTACATATATGTTAACGAATAATATAACAATATATTAATATATTACATTAAACTCAATGGCCATTTACGGTAGCATTCCCTTAACAAGAGCAAAGATCAATATGAATATATTATAAAATATAAAAGCTAAAAAAACACAACAACCTTTTTAATTAAAACTGTGGTTTTAACAAAATGTGGTTTTATTTTCCAAATGTGTTGTCAGCATTGTCCTGAAAAGATTCTTTCTGTTATAAGTCTGTGGGTTTTTTCACTTTATTAAAAATGAAATATATGTTTCTCAAAATGCTTACAAATATCAGTGGTATCTTTTGAAGTTTAAATGCATCTTGCCCTAAAGCAAACTTATAAGCAGCCCTTTGCTTTTGATGGTTTAGGTACAGTAAAGTCTTATGTTGTTTTATGGGTTAACAGATGCAGTCACTGATGCATATATCAGGCAGGCAGCATTCATTAAGGTAAGCATTTTGCTTCAGTCAGACTCTAGTCATAATCTGACCAGTGACCAACACAAAAGAACAGAAGATTCAACAAAACAGAGGTAAGATTTACTCCAAAGCAGCAGGCTCAATAAGAACAAAGGCTAGTGGTTGTTATTATTAAACACAGTAACACAGGGGTAGGTTTTTGGTTTTCTGAGAGAGCATATTTGCTGTAATAGGCAGTTAAACCTCAAAGGAGTAAGATCAAAACAATCTGCTGGCAGCCAAGAGTTTTCACTTTAAGGTGAATTCAAACAGGCATCTCTACACTGGCTACACTGGGAGGAAGCATCTCTGCATCCTACAATTGGAAGGTAAAGTGTCAGATAGTTTGCTTAGTTTATATTCTATTACTTTTGCTATATAGTACAGTTTTCCATTATCATATCATCTATGCTTGTATAATATAGTGTAATCATCTTGAAAGATTTTCTGGATTTCTTTTTGTCTGGGGTCAAAATTTAGAACTATTAAAAATGGAAAGCAATATATATATATATATATATATATATATATATATATATATATATATATTCACATGCATGGCATGTGATGTTTATATATACAAGGTTTATAAACACTAGAGGATTTTGTATGTTTTTTTGTTAAACTTTTAAACTTATATATATCTAGCTAGCTATCTACAGTATATATATATATATATGAGAGAGAGAGAAAGAGATGATTGATTGATATGTCTACATAAATACATAAATACTTTCTACATATAGGGAAAGTAAATTATGAAATATTTAGTGCATTGAACAATAATGTTTATATAACTCTCTATTAGCTCAATCACATTACAACATATCATATTCTAAGAACTGTTTTACATTATAGTATGCATTTTTTCTATTTTAGATTTTTTTTTTAAAAGACAAAGAATCTTTTTAACTGTTTGCCCAGTCCATGCAGAATTAATTTATTAAAATAAATAGTTATGAATTGTTTTTCAAAAACACTAGAATAGCTGGAGGGAGTGGATAGCTAAGGCAGATTTGCCCAACTCTATGAGCCATACTTCATAGAACAGCTGTTTAAAAGTTCTGTGATCCTTTATGTTTGAATACACAATATTAGTAGGAAATTTCATCCAGATGATTACCCTCCACCCCTCTTTTGAGATTTAGATGTCATAACGCTTGAATACATTTGACAACTGTTACCTGATCTGAACAAAGACATCTCTGTTTGCTATACTCCCTATGGGTTTATGTAACTAACCACACAGAACTTTAATTTAGGAAAGTTATAAACATCTGATATTACTTTATATTTTTAGAGATGATACATAGAAACTACTTTGAACTACAATGTATAAGTTTAACATATATTTCAGATCAATGTGTTTCAGCCCATAACAAAACTATCAGGAAGTCTAGCAACATTTGGGTTACATCCCTCTTGAAGCCACCATGTTATCAGCCACAGGTGGAGCATGTCTGAGTGCTAATACATATATGCACCCCACATAATGTTTGGAGGCAGGGTATGACTGCAGTACTATATGCTCTCTCTATATACATATACAAATAGATATACTGCAGATGTATGTGTGTTAACAGGCATTTTCACCATAATAACTAAATCCCCCATCTGCTTAAGGTTCCTCCCAACACAATTTTCACTATACCCACCTTTACAAAAATGCTTCTAACATAACTTACTTACACAACCTAATCCCTCACTGGCTGGTAGAAGCCCACTCTGCTGCTGTATGTATAATACATGTGCTGCACAGCAGCAGAGGAGGCTTCTTCTCTGCAGCATTTGGATGATTGGTTGTGATGGCTTTGACTGCCTGCCAGACCCAGAAGCAGCAAAGGAGAGAGAGCAGAGCCACAATGAGGAATCATGCTGTATAAGTAAATTTTAAAGCATTTTTTGGTAAAGGTAAGTATAGCAAAGATTGTGTTGGGGAGCCTTAGGCAGATGGGGAAATAAAGTTGGACATGCCCTTCGACTGCAAAACACAATTAGCCATATTCACACAGAGCTGCTGCCGCTCGGCACACTGGTTACACTAATCGAGTCACGATCGGTTAGTGGGACATTAACACTTAGGTTGCGGTGGTTGTTATCACATTAGACACTCGAACAGCTGCCGCAACCTATTTACTGGAGTTGCCATTAAATACTTATTAGGGTTTAGATTCATTCAGAGCTGCACACCCTCCCTGATTGTGGCTGAAAGGTCTATAAATACTTAAAATTCATAGAATGTAATGAACATTTAGCTAATAAATATTTGAACTTTACACTTAAATACATTATACACTGAAAAACAATGTTATCTTTCTTTAAGGTCACCAATGGATGTGCAATCAACTTGCAGACTTCTTTGTCTCTTGGTGATAATTTTTTCTTATATTGAGTCTGTAGCACAAGCCTATGATTACTTCGACCTTGGACCCTACAACTTACACTCTACAGAATGCCCCAAAGAATGTGTTTGTCCTCCTAGCTTTCCACGGGCTTTATATTGTGACAACAAAGGTCTAAAAGAGGTGCCACTAATTCCATCAAGAATTTGGTATTTATATTTGCACAACAACCAGATAGAAAAACTTAATGAAGAATCCTTTGTTAATGCTACTGAATTAAGATGGATTAATTTAAGTAAGAATAAGATAACTGACAAAAAGATCACTAAGAATTTGATAAAAAATTTTAAGAGTTTACTCTACTTGTTTTTAGAGGACAATGAGCTAGAAGAAGTACCAGCACCTTTGCCAGAAAGTATAGAGCAGATTCGTTTGGCAAGGAATAAAATTTCAAAGATTCCAGAAGGAGTTTTTAGTAATTTAGGAAATCTAACTTTATTAGACTTGCATCACAACAAACTCACAGATAGCTCTATTCAAGCAAAAACTTTTAGTGGCCTTAAGAGTCTTATGCAATTGAACATGGCCAAGAACTCCCTCAAAAAAATGCCCGTAGGCCTTCCTTCTAATACTGTTCAACTGTATTTGGATAACAACAACATTGAAGAAATCCCCAAGAACTATTTTGCTGAAATACCAAGAGTGAATTTTATTCGTTTGAATTACAACAAATTATCAAACACTGGTATACCAGCCAATGTATTTAATGTGTCATCTATATTAGATTTGCAATTATCCCACAATAAGTTGACATTTATGCCTCATGTCAATGGTCATTTGGAGAGACTTCACCTTGATCACAACGAGATAAAAAGTAAGTTTTTTTTCCTTTATGAAAGCACATTATTGTTGAAACATTTGGATATTGAAATGCTGTTTTTAAGAAGGTTAAGGACTAGTGCCGCCCAGTATTATGTGCTTTAACTACCTATTTAGACAGCAGAACTCCAAGACAAGATTCTAACAGAGTAGCAAGGTCTCAAATAAACTCCTGTCAGCAGTGGAATCTATAATTCTGCTGAGTTTTGACTTTTAAATAAAACAGTTTAAATAGTGAAAACATATTTAATAGAGATGTCCAAACTTCGCAAAATCCGATCCGCTCGAGGTTCCGTGAATTTTCGAAAAAATGCGAAAATTCGAAAATCCACGAGCGGACCCGTTAAATCACATTAAAATGAAAAAATCCTCCAAAATAAGAGAAATCCTCGTAATTTTGAAAATTTTCGAAAATACGTATTTTCCCGCATTTTCGAAAATACGTGAAATCCTCGTAAATTCAAAAACTTTAGAAAATACGGGTGTTCTTACATTTTCGAAAATATGAGAAAACCTCGTAATTTTGAAAATTTTCTAAAACGCGTTCGGAAAAGTTCGGAAGGCGGAAAACCGGAAAATCCCGAACAAGGTAAATACACCTTCACTAATATCTAATGCTTGCAGACTAGAAATGAAAGATGGCATTGGTGTAATATAAGAAATATTATACAAATTCATTGACATCATATTATTCCCCAGACTAAATGGATCAAACGAAATATATCTTTGTTTAGAACCCCAAACTTTTAAATTAATAAGAAAACAGAGAAGGTGCCTTCACAGTAATAAAGGGGTTGATTTTATTCTTAACACCTTAATATAAAGACAAATAAAAGTCTAATAATAAATTATGTTCCAGTGATTCCCCTTGAAATGAGGACCTTATCTGCTATTTTTTTAAAATAATTTTTAAATGCTTACAAGCACCTTAAAACCTTTTTATTTATTGATGCCCCCTTTCTTAGGTTACCATGTTCCTTTTAAGCTAGTCTATGGAGTGCCAGATGAGGGTTTGGCTCACAAGAAGGTGTTACCAGAAGCAGAGGAGCTTGGGAAAAAGAAGGAAACAGATAGATTTCTTTTTAAGGTTGAAAGTAAAGCATTTTGGTTTCTCATTACAAAAAATAATCTGACCTTAATTTATCACTAGACTCTCCTTCTCATGGTCTTGGTTTTACAGAAAAAATTCCATTATGGGGTGGACATGCCCTTTAAAACAATGAAACAATGAAATTGTACTTAAAAATGTAATATTGATTTATATTTGAAGCAGAGCCTTAACACCTTAAAACACAAGATACTTTACATGTATGCACTAATACTGTACAATGGTATTGCCAAACAAAACAGCAACACAAAGAAATAAGAAATAAATCTGAACAACAAAAAGTAATGCAAATTTACCCCTGTTCCTTTATCAATGCATGTGTCCAAAGCCACTGGCATTATAACATGCAATATAGCAATGTCTAGAGCCAATTATCCAGTGCACAGGGATGAAATGTTTTGACCTTGGTAATAGAAGTAGACATTGTGTGTACAGAATACCTGGTATCTATATACCTTATGGTAAAGTAGACTTAAAGGAGCCAAATTAAAACTCGCAATCTCATTTGTCTGCGCCAATAATCGCATCATGTGTTTATTTGGTTCCCAGCCTATATCCCTAAAGTAAAAGTTCAGCCAGATTGATGATGTGTCTCAGATGGTGCACATATGTAAGCTTGACCCATAAAGAAATACTTATTATAGTCTAAAAATATGTTTTTAAAAAATGGCTTGCCTGGTTTGACCTGCCATACTGTATGTTAAAGCAGTATGGCAGTAAGCTTTATGGTAGAAATAGAATTTAAAAAATGAGTTGAAATAGATTTAAGATTAGATTTAAAGATATATTTTAATACATTGAGTTTTTACCAGCCAGCAAAATATTTTATGGTTTTCTAATCACTTGCAGCCCTTGCGTATTGAACTATTTTATTAAGAACTTTTTCATATTCACTTTTTTGCTGTTAACCAATGCCACAGATTAACACATTCTGGAGCTGCTATAGTACAATATGTAAAAAAACATTTACTTATTTAATTACCAATCAGATCCTGTGTACTTCCCTGACCATTGTAACCATGTTGGAGTTGAAAGTCCTGATACATGTCTATGGAGATAGCAGAAGCTATATCTGGAATAGCAATAGCAAAGGGGGAAAATGGAAAGAATCAGACTTAACAGTCAAATCAGAATAAAGCTGGGTACATACAGGACCAGTTAAAGGCCTGATCTTATCAAACCCAACAGGATTGGCCTTTTTAATATAACGTGATGTATATTATTCAACAAAACAGGCAAAAGACACTGTGTCAAAAAGATCCCAAATGGAAGAAACACTGCCTTCACCACAAAACTAAAAACATGACCAAAAGAGAAATAGTTAAAATCAACATCACCCCTTAGACAGTCATATAATCAGTAATACCCCTATAAAGCTGACCACCCTTGGTCAAAGCGTTTTTATGAGCTGGAAGTGTGGAGACTGTTGGAGGAATTGTCCCAAGAGGAATCGAGTCCCAGCGGAATTAAGGAAAGACAGGACAGAAAATGTGGAAATGGGACCAGGTGAAGATTTGTAGTGCTGAGTGAGTACCAGAGGAACCGTAAGTCCCAGCAAGTATAATCTACACTTACCTGTCTCTATATGGTGTCAGAGTGAGGTTGCTTTTAGCGCGTGTTTTCTATATTACCGGGTGAAAAGGAGGGAGGTAGTGCAGTGCGAGCATATATGTACCACCCAGAGAAATCCCGGCAAGTTTAAAGGCATATAGTTTACTCACCTGATCTCCTGCATTATTTTAGTGGTGCTGACTGGTTTATCTGGGATTGGTCTTAAAAGACTCTTGGGACTATCATTCAAGTGCCATCTGTGTTTGAAGGGACAATGTTGTGTCCTTGCACTTTGGATTTAAGTGACTGCCAATTTTAGTTTCCTCACCACACTTCTTGGTATAGTGGGGGATGCCCTGCTCTTCAGAGGGTGGTCAGCATTATATAAGGGATAATACGCTACCTACAGTGTAATATAAGGTGATTATACCAGGCCGAATTTCTTTTATAGAGGTCAGGGAACTCTGAGGTGAAGTAATATCCTTATATTATTCCCTATCTCCCCCTTCCCTGTATTAGTAATGTAGATAACAAGCCTGTTTTTATAAATACAAATAGTTAATTGCCATTTCTATCTCAAACTAAAAGAAGAGAATAAACCGGTCCGGTTCGTTACACTGATTGATTATTGTGCTGATAAGGAGGAGCGAGCGCATTCCTGTGATTAATAATTGACTCGGCCGCTTGCTCCTCCTTATCTGCACAGTAATTCAGTCAGTCAGAAAGTCAATGTACAAAAACGGGCGTTATCAACATTACTAATACAGGTAGGGAGAGAGAGATGGGGAGGGGCAGTGGAATACAGTGACATCACTGAGCGACTGATTATATAGATTCTCGCCACTGCACCTCCCCATTCAAATGCCAGAGCCTTATGTATTATAGGGTTATTACTGAATGTATGACTGACTAAGGGTTGATATTGATTTTATGTGTTTCTATTTCAATAAAGTTTAGTAATTTTTTAGTTTTGTGATGAAGGCAGTGTTGCTTCCATTTTGGATCTTTTTGGTATGGTATTTTTTGCCTGGTTTTTATAATAAGGATTGGCCTTTTTATTGGGCATATATATATAGAGAGAAAAAACAGGCAATCCGGCGGGCTACTAACTACCACCTTCTGATGATCAGTCCATACATTTTAATATTGGGAGCCAATGGTGATCTCTGGCAACCTGAATTATATCCCAAAACAAATTATAGGGAGAGTGTCTGTATAAATCTTTACTGTTTATATCCAACATTAGTGTAATGGGGGAAGGGGAATTAAGTCAATTTTCTTTGGCAAGAGCAGACTGTTTTTTTCCATGTACTAACCTGAAAATATTTAGGTGTAATCAGACATCCATAAGATAAATAGGTGGAAGGAGTTGTACAGTTACAATGCTTTTCTTTCTTTATAAATGCTAAGACTGGGCTCTCAGGGGTGCTTTTGCACCAGGTACAGAAGAAAATCAGCCTTGCAATCTTAATTCAGACAGTGAACCTACCTTCATGCACCAATTCAGAAATAAAATAATGCAAAAGTCACATAGCACGTGAACAATTTACCATCTCTTCGGGGTATTTTTCAGAATATTTGTTAAGATTTACACTTTTAAACAAGTCTATAACAAGTCCATTCTCATCCCTGGGGGAAGTTGTCAGTATTAGACAATCTGATCTGTGCTGTGGCAGACACTAGAAAACAAAACATGACAGCATGAATTATACTGGCTTTTGAACTATTGTGTTATGGTAACTAGGATGTTAGCAAAATATCTGAGGTTTATAGATTTAAAAACATTTTATCTTGCTGAATGAAGATAGAAAAACATATTGCAGTTCTTTTCTTCTCAATTTTAGACTTATAGTAATTTCTATGCATATATTCTCTATATTTTCTCTGTTAAGTACGGCTAATGGAATACGTTCTCACCAGAACATCTTTACATTGTAAGATTCTTCTCTAGTAAATTGCATTTAGAAAAGACTATATGTTGTTGCCAGTACAACTCACTGCCCATGTAGTCTTCAAAGAGACTTGTAAGCATGTGAACCTAATGACACACTTCTGACCCCAATTTGTATTGTCTCTATACACAGTATATTAGTAATATTCAGCTGATTTTACAGCTTTTTTTCTTTTTGGGGTTTGCTTCTGTGTCTGAATATATTGTTAGGGAAAGGAGCATTTAAATGTTTACAAAAAAACTGCACTGGAATTCCTGTCCTGTGTCATAGGGAGGGATGACCTCTGAGCTGTAACGCAATTGGCTATCAGCTTCTAGGAAACAAGACTGCAGCCTTCCGTTAAGTGTAAGTATAATGCATACATTTAGCTGGGTTTTAACCCAGCTAAGGCGGATTATGAGAGCTGACCCACAGGTTAATTTCATAATTATAATCAGGAAGGGATATTCAGGTACAAGGAGCGTTGAATCCAGTGCCTTAAACTTTTCCAGTCTCCACCAGAGAAAGCACTCCTGTCCGAAACATGTAGCATACATTTAAAATAAAATTCTTGTTTTACACAGCTACATACCTGTGTTATTGATACTACACTTTATTACTTGCTTATGGACTAGGTTAATTTCATAAAATACCCAGCAGCTAAAACAAAGGAAGAAGTGAGACACACCTTTTTGTATCTTTGTGAATGTTCTCTTACTATTGGGGCAATGTTATATGGAACTTGTTCTATTTCTATTTTGTCTTCTTCATTACCGAGAAAGATTGGAGCAGTGGAATCTGCCATCATTGGATGGTAGGAAACAAGTTGGGTATCTCAGCTTGACTTTGTTCCCCACTCATGAAAGAGACAGGATGCACTACAGAGTGTGCAACCACAAACAAGTCCACGGATTGAAGAAAAGTTATTGCCCCATCTTTGTCAGCAAGGAATGAAAGAAGGTAGGAATTAAAACTCCTACCTCCCACATAATTTTACTATATAAGTGGAAATCTTCTAAAATTTCTAACCAGTGTTACATCTGTGTGATGTTATGCCCTACAGTCCTAATATATGCAGAGAAAAATGATGTGCTTTAGGGCATTCTGTAAATAATATTCTTATAATTGGTGCACTACTACTCAGTAGCGCTCTAATTATAACCTGGGAATTACTCCCCCTTCACTCGCTGTGCCTTGCTGGTGTTTCTCTTAACACAGTCAGGAGCAGTTATTCTCAGCCATGGTCAAGCAGTGTATAGGATACATGGAGATTGTCGCAAGAAAAGTTAATAGTCTGCATCACTGCATTTAAAGGTGACGGGGGTGGAATGGTGAGCAGGAGGAAAACTCTGCATGTAATGTCCCAAGGAAGGGGGGCTGGGGGGGTGAGCATGGGGATCCGGGGGGGGGGTATGTGGAGTGTATGTGTTTATGTGGAGTGTATGTGTTTATGCTTTGGGATTTTTAAAATCTGTCATCAAGGTTGGGGGTGGGGGGTTCCAGTCAGGAGTGTATTTAAAAGATGCTGCAGACAGGTAATACCGGGAAAAACTCTAAAAGATAAGGTTGGATTATGTTGAATAGTAAACCCCAACACTGCAAATTATTATGGTATGAGAGTCACCTCAGAGTTCCGTGCCCTGCCTGCGGCCTCGAGCTTTTTTATGTTCACAGAACTCCTTGGAGACTTATAATATCCTCATAATTTACAGTAGGGGGTACATATATATTATTATTAGGGATTTATATATTATATATATAGCGGCAACATCTTCCGTGGCGCTTTACAATAACATAGTCATACATTACATACAGGGTGATACATGTTAAACAAAGTCATACTTATTATATAAACAGGTAATACATAATATAAGTAAACAGAGTGTGGAGTTTCTTACAGTGATACCATGATACAGTAGGAGAGAGGACCCTGTCCAAAGAGCTTACAGACTAGAGGATATGGGGTGAGACATAAGGTGACGGGAATCGGTAGGCTGTTAATAGTTTGGCAGTGGAGCATAAAAGGCGGGTTGGATCATATTGGGTAGTAAGAGGGGTAATGTTTAGGCCAAGTTATATGCTAGCCTAAAGAGGTGGGTTTTAAGGTTACGTTTCAAGGTGTTAAGGGTGAGTGACGGACAGATGGAGGAAGGGAGTTCCAGAGCAGAAGGGCAGCACAAGTAAAGTCCTGAATGCAGGCATGGGAAGAAGTGACAAGGGTGGAGGAGGGTATCATTTGCGGAGCGGAGGTTGCGCCTGGAACGGTAACGCTGGATCAGCTCTGAGATATATGGAGGGGCTGTGTTGGATAGTGCTTTATAGGATAAGGTAAGCAGTTTGAACTGGATCCTTTGCGTGATGGGCAACCAGTGGAGGGACTGACAGAGAGGAGAGGCATTAGAGAAGCGAGAAGAAAAAGGAATGAACCGGGCAGCAGCATTGAGAATGGATTGAAGCGGTGCCAGGTGGTAGTAAACCAGACAGGTGTGTGTTGCAGTAGTCTAGCCAGGATATGATTAGGGCATGGACTAGGATTTTTGTAGCTTCCTTCTAGAGGAAGGTTCAAATACTGGAGATGTTTTTGAGTTGGAGCCAACCAGAGTTGGCAAGCGAATTGACATGAGGTTTGAAGGAAAGATCGGAATCTAGCGTTATTCCCAGGCAGCGGGCATGAGGAGATGGGGATATGGGTGTGTTGTTAATATAAATAGTAAGACTATGGAGAGGAACAGATTGGGAGGGTGGGAAAAGGACAAGTTCACTCTTGTCCATGTTTAGTTTGAGGAAGCAGGAGAACATGAAGGCAGAGATGGCACAAAGGCAGTTGGGGACCTGGGATGTCAGCATGGGGAGATCTGTGGCAGAGATGTAAATTTGGGTATCGTCCGCATACAGGGGATACTGGAACCAAAATGAACTAATGAATTGTCCAAGGCCAAAGGTGTAGATGGAGAAAAGAAGAGGGCCTTGCGGGACCCCCACAGGGAGGGGGCGAGAAGTGGAGCTAATTCCAGAGTGGAAAACACTAAAGGTCCTACCAGAGAGATAGGAGGATAGCCAAGAAAGTGCAGTGTCCTGGATACCTAAGGAGGCCAGGATCTGAAGACTTAGAGGGTGATCAACGGTATCAAAAGCAGAGGACAGATCAAAAAGAATGAGCAAAGAGTAGTGACCTTTAGATTTACTAAGTAGATCATTGGTCACTTTAGTGAGGGCAGTTTCTGTGGAGTGATTAGCTGGAGGTGGTCAAAGAGAGAGTTAGCAGACAGGTGACTAACCAGATCAGCATAGACATTTCTTTCCAGTAGTTTGGAAGCAAACGGGAGAAGGGAGGCAGGCTGGTAGCTGGAGAGAGCAGACGGGTCAAGGGAGGGTTTTTTAGGTATAGGGGATACAACGGCATGTTTAAATATAGAGGAAAAAATACCAGTGGAAAGGGACAAGTTACAGAGAGAGGTTAGGGCTGGAATGAAGGAAGAGGAGAGCGGGGGAATAATATGAGAGGGAATGGGGCTGAGGGGGCAGGTGGTGAGACGTGTCCTGGATAGGAGAGATGAAAGTCCCTGTTTTTTTTATAGTGGTGAAACTCGATAGGGGGCAAGTAAAGGGATTAACCAATGAAGGGAGTCTATACAGTGCAGTGGTAGGGGTAGAGACAGAGGGGGTGAGCAAAGAAGGGAGGTTGGGCAGTGCAATTGTAGTAGTTGGAAGCTGTAGGGAGGAGCTAGGGCACACAGGAAAACCACTTCTGATGTTTTCAATTTTCTCTATTTCTCTATTTCATCAGCCGATAAACAGGGGGTGGGCAGAGGAGATGGCAAACAGGGAGTTGAATAGAAGAGAAGTAGTTTTGTTTGGCTAAAGACAAAGCACCTCTGATCCGACAAAGGGCACTTTAGCAGCAGAGGTGTTGGTATCAATGGGGATATTGAAATCCCCTAAGATAATTGAGGGGATGTCAGTGGATAGAAAGTGGGACAACCAAGCAGAGAAGTGGTCGAAGAAAGTGTCAGAAGTGAAAGAAGTGTTCAGGCCGGGTGGTCAATAAATAACAGCAATCTGTAGGGGCGTGGGAGAGTAAACACGGACTGAGTGGAACTCAAAAGACAGACGGTAGAGGGCTGGTAGGGGCGTTTGAAAGTACAGCTCTCAGAAAGAAGAATACTAACTCCCCCACCACATTTATTATCGGGTCTAGTGATATATACACACTCATTTAAACACTAAGTGCAGTCTGTGAGTGGAAGCACTATCATGAACAACTTAAAGGGCAACTGTGGTCTCCAAACAAGTTAAGGTTGAATGAAAGATTGCTGTATTTCCTTTATAATGAGCCAACAATCACATCTCTGGGTTCACCCTGTGAGAAATTATATTGAGGTGAATGTTCAAACTTCCTGCTTTCAGTAGGTTGAGTGACATCACCAGACCTCTGCTAGCCCCTCTGCCCTGGGGGAGAAGCATGCTCAGTAAAGACTTAATGCTGGGGAAAATGGGAAGTACCTGGGGGAAAAAGATGACAGTTGAGAAGAGAAACCTATTAATGCAGACAGGCTGGTCACATGGGTTTTATTTTGAAGGTGTGATGGAAGGCTTTTTATATAATCCTTACTAGTTTGGAAGAATTGGAGACCACAGTTACCCTTTAACACAACATTAACGTATGGCAAAGGTCTCTAAGCAACAAGACACTTTAAAAAATTTTTACAAATGTGCACTGTAGTTAGTATTCCTACCTCCAGTTTTTATTTAGCAGCCGGGCAATCAGCTGTTAAAGTTCGAAAACTGTATCATGATTGCAGACTGCTATTTCTTTAATGTTCAAGTGGTGCAGTTGCACTTCAAGGAGAATAGGCAGGAAATAGTGATAAGCATGTGTGCTTGCAGTCAATGTCAACATGTTATTGTCAAGCTCCTAAACTAAAAATGGGAGACGAAATACTTGAGGAAGTAGAAAATATTTATGCTTGCCTTCAAAAACTGCATTATTTGATTATATTAATAAGCCTTTCTTAAACCATTTGTGACTTTTGTAAATTTTAGAAAGAGATTGGGCATTAGATAGTGCTAGACACTGTTTTGGGGTAACTGTTCTAGGAAAATCAGGATTTTGGGCACGGCCACACTACAACGCAAACACAATCGCATGCAATTTCATTTGCGATTTTGTTGCGTTTGCGCATGTGGTTTTTTCATTAACTATTGAAAAACGCATGCAATTGCGATTTAAAATGTGGAACGCAAATCGCAATTGCATGCACAATCGTAATGCACCTGAAAACACGCGTTTTCGGTGCGTTGCCGCGTTTTCAATGATATGAAAAAAACGCAAACGCAAAAAAGCGCAGTAGTGTGGCCTAGCCCTTAATGTAAATACTAATTGAATCTCAACATTCTTACATTTCTGATGGCATTCAAGGTCTACAATATGTACATTATGTAGCCTGACCATGTGTTTGTCTCAGTGTCTTTGTTTTTATAAGGTTTATGTTTATGTGAGTAAGGGAAAAGAAATTTACAATTTAGAATGAATGTGTGGAATTTCCAGACAACTAATTAGGCAAGCAGCATATGAATACTTTTTATTCTTTGTAGTTTTCAGTAACATATGTATTATCTTTCCTATCATAATACTACTAAGACTTCACTGATTTATGAGCGTCTGCTTCTTTAATACTTCTCCGCCATTTTGGGAGGTGAAATGCAGTTACATCTTTTTCAATGTTCATTCTAAGAATGGCTGCTATATCTATTTATTCACTCCTTTAGATTATACCTTCCTCTCAGACAGGGAAATCTGTTTCTCTTTATTATTTCCCCTGCCTTGATGGCTTTTGGTGCGTTGTTTCTAAATCTACTTTGACTTGCTTTCTGGAGCCCTTTTTTACAGCATTTCATTCCATTTCTATGATCACCTAGGTACTCCTCCGGCTGCATAGAGAATAAGAATCCTATATACTAACCAAGAGGTGTAAAGGACATGGCCCATGGATGCAGAAGCTTGTGCGACCGTGTCATCAAAACTCCTCCCCCTGCTCCTTTGGAGAAGCCAACCCCTACTTACACGTGTGCCCACCCAAGACATACGTGCTCCACAGTGGGAGGAGGGTTGATGACGCGGTGCTCTCGCGCACACCCTAGACGCCAGGAGAGAGACACTTGCGCTAGACACCACGAGAGAGTGAAAGAAGGGAGAGAGAGAAAAAGAGAAGGGGGGAAAGAGAGAAGGAAAGAGAGGGAGGGGGAGAGAGAGAGAAGGGAAAAAGGGGGGAGGTCTTTAAATGCAGGGTTGAACGATTCTTTTAAGAATCAGGGGGTTTGCTGGTTTGTATATGTTGCATCTGTGGTTCAAACCTACATACAAATGTCACTAGAAAAGTGTGTGGCGGTGAGTTCCAGCTACTCAGTGATTATTTTATTATATTATGCAGCAAGGATACAGAGAAAGCCAAAATTGGCGTTATGTATGTATGTATGTATAGGTGCATATGTTTTTTTATATAGCGCTATTTGGGGATTCAGCACTGTACAATATTAGAATACAAAAAGCCATACAAGGGGAACAAAAAATAAAAATAAATGGAACTATTAAAAAAAGTATGTGCATAAAAAATTTGCAAATTCTTATTCCATGTAACATGAGGAAAGAGGTCCCTGTCTCGTAGAGCTTACAATTTAATTAGGTGTGTAACACACAGATATATAAAGAAGGGTAGATGTGTAGTGTACAATCCTATGCTGTGCTGTGCTCTGAGGATGGAAGGGTAGATTTAAACCTGCTTATTGAAGTTTCTTGACGAAGACAGAGGGGAATTGAATTCCAGAGGATCCAAATTTTAACAAAAAAAAAATCTGGAAAAAAAAAAAAATTCAACAAAAAAAGCAAATTTGCATTTCTTTGGTTAAAAATACAGTATATCTTATTCCTCACTTTTGGAGACTTAATTTGTTTTTCTCCATTCACAATATGACTTGATTCTATGACCTCTTTATGGCTTTAGCACTGTAGTGGCCCTCTAACTCCGGCTATCTTAACCATCCCCCCCAAAAAAAAATTAGAGTGTGTATTCTCAGCCACATACTGTTCTTTTTTTACAGACAGCTGTATTTGTTTATTTGGTATTGACTTCATGGGAAATCCATCTTCTTCTCAAATATTGATAGACCTGCTGGGTATCCAAGTTAAACATTTGGTCATTTGGTTGCTGTCAAACAGATCTTATCTGAGAACTTGTTTTTCCTAATTCTGGAACAATATGACCAGAGTTTATTATGAAGGTGTTTTTAGTTTCCTGGTTATGTGCATAATATACTAGTATAAATTAAAAGAAAACAAAGATTTCACTTGATGCTGGACGCAATTTAAATTCTCTGCAGGCACAATGCTGCATGTGAATGTCTTAGGTAACCCAGTCCTCCCTGCTTGTTTAAATTGTGGGAATGCCACAGGCTCTTGGTGCTAGTTTCCTTAAAGACTTTTTTCATTTCTGTTGTTTCTAATATATTTCTCATCCGTCTTTATCTTTTTTAAATACCAGAGGGTAATATTAATATTGTGAAAGTTATCTGAGCCAGAATGTGCCCACATTCTTATTTACTCATGTATACTCATACAAAACAATGCAAGATTTTGATGTTCAAAACCAAGGCCACACTGGAGTGTAGGGCTAGGCCACACTGCAGTGTTTTTTCTGCGTTTGCGCATGTGTTTACACATGCATTTTTTTCAGATCATTGAAAACGCAGCAAAGCACCAAAAACACACGATTTGCGTTCCGCATTTTTAATCGCAGTCGCATGCGTTTGTCTATTTATATTGAAAAAACGTATGCGCAAATGCAAAAAAAAATGCAGGCGAAATCGCATGCGATTCCGTGTGTGGTTGCGTTTGCAGCGCAGTGTGGCCGTGACCTTAGAAATTTTATTGGTGGGACTGGGAGTTCTTGACTTTAAACGAGGTTTGAATCAAAATTCTTGCAGTCCCTAATGCTGAAATATGTGAAATATATGTCCAAAGTTCCCAGAATGTATTGCTTTCAACTGAACAATGTGTGTGCTATTAACAGTGAAAGAAATGCTATCAGAGAACGAACATAACCAGCACACTGAAAACAATAATTGAGCATTTCAAATTATTTAACCCATAATGCATTTAACATTATTAAATTATTTCAAGATTGAAGTCCATAGTAACCATTATGCAAACTCAATCCAGGTAAGTATCCAGTAAATCCCTCCAGATATTAATGTCCAAAGAAGTATTTCTTTTGGAGTGTCCACCAGCCTATATTTTGCAACATTTTGAAAGAGTGCAAGAAAAGTATATGATCCACATTAAATGGTCCATGATAGGAGCCTCGAAACAGAGAAAAGACATAAATCCAGAGTTTTAGGTGAGTGGTAAACATCTACCCAGTGGTGCAACAATGACAAAAAGAATCCCCCTTTTCTACTAGGAAAAATCACTAAAAGGAAGAAAATATCCCTTTAACTAGAACTACTGGAGCACTTCCATTCAGTGCAATGTCATCAACTGTATAAAGACCGGAAAGACTGGAGCATCAAATCTATGAAATGAGATCAAAATCCTCATTAATTCCCATGGTTGAAGTCTACAATTGGGAAATGCAGTTTTGAAGTTGAAGTTTCTTTCAGCTCTGTCAGCTCTGAGAATGCAAAAAAGAGTGTGTGGCTTCTTTCTGAGGAGCCTTGCTATAACCTGCCTTTTTTAACTTAAACATCCAAAAAGATAATATAATCATGGGAAATGTTTTAAGTAAGGGAAATATTTAAGTTATACTCATTTACTTTGTCAAGGTATTCCTTAAGGAGACCCCTTTGCACATGTTGGTTGCAATGTTTGTGTGTAAACAGATTTTGTAAACAGCACATTTTTTCGCAAAGTGGTAGCCATATTTTGCAGATTCGATCAATCAGCCCTTGGTGAGCCAACCGTACTATTGAATCCTAGTAAAGAGGTCATTAAAACATTAAATTTAGCTGTGTGGCAGGTCATCCTGTAGTGAGAATTAATTTAATTAACCTTATCTGTTTTTGTCACTATTAAGCTGGGTACACATGGTCAATCCTTCCTCCTGACCAGTCATTCAGCACTTCCAACCTGTCAGCCTGGAGGAAGAACTGTCAGTCACGTCCAACACCTCGCCGCGACAAGTGATCAATTGTGGTTTTCCAATCATTTGTTCGTCCAATTCGTATGACTAATACACTGAAATATCGGTTGGTCAGGCCGAATTATTGGATGGTGTGTACTCAGCTTAAGACATTGACAGGGTTATTCAATAAAAGTTCTTATTGTTAAAAATGGTGCTTATTTTGCTCCAACCAATCAGATGTTAGCTTTCAAATGTTAAATAAGATCTGATTGGTTGGGGCAAAATTAGCACCATTTTTAACAGTAAGAACTTTTATTGAATCTCCCTGTGTGTTATTTTATCAACAAATGTAGCAAAAATGGCTGCCTTAAATAGCTGTAACTGTTATATGACTGTACCCCACAGATATAAATGGAACCGTGTCCTGTCCTGAAGCTGTTAAAGAAGAATTTGACCCTCATTTTCCTGTGGGACCCCGTCTTCGTTATTTGCGTCTGGATGGAAATGAAATTCAGCCACCCATCCCTCTGGACCTTATGATATGTTTCAGGCTTCTTCAGACTGTTGTTATTTAGACATATTTTAGTATAGCAAGTTTTGCTGGAATGAAACTTGCCAATGTGATATTTTTCGTTATGACTTTGATCTTTTATTTCATTTACGTTATGGATTTTATTGTTGCTGGTCTTGAAAACATGACTCAAAAAGTAATTCCCTGTGACCTGTTAACTGGCAGCATCTAATTTATGCGTAGATCTCCTCATAAAGACCAATGTAATTCATTTCTATATTCCAAAAAATGTATTGCATTGTAATTATATCCGTGGTAACATATTAGGTGTGACATTAGTATGTTATATATATTTGTGTTTCAAAAGTGTAAAACAAATAACAAGCTAAATCTTTTAGTGACTATGTGTTTGTAGCCAGAGTGCCTTGGCTTTGAAACACTATATTAATTTAATTAACCAGTATACATTTGTGTGTGCCATTTTAAGATATAAGTAACAATAAAATAGATTTAAAATGCAAGGCCTCATATATATCGTATAGTCTTCTTCTTGCTTATAACGATTTTTTAAACGATTTTTGCTAAAAAAAAACTGTGGTCTTAACATAAAAAAAGAGGCAAAATATGATAATTTTTTATCATACATGTCTGTTAGATGTTTTTTTTAACATGTCTGTTAGTTAAGCCATTAGCAAAATTGATAAGCCTTACAAGTTTGGGCCATAGTTGTCCTTTTACAATTCAGCCATTTGACATATAATTGTGCATCTGGTTAACAAACTTACTTTCTTGATGTAACACCTCTGGATGTTTTTCACCTCCCTATAATTTATGGATTTTATATCCATCCTCAGTAACTTGCACATCATATTCTATCTAAACTCTGTTGTGTGGTAAAGAAAATCTATAAGGGTTGCTGGATAAAGGCAGAGCAAGTCTGCCACTTGTGTTACATCTAAACATATAGGGATCTATTAGTTCCTTAGCACTGGCACAAAACATATGGGGTTGGCTTGTAGAAATTGATTATTTTTTTCTGAATTATTTAGATATTAAATTAAGTGTGAGTTTAGTGAAAAAATATTTCTATGGGTATTTAATCATAGACACTGGAGAAAAGTTGGTCCTGGTATAAAGAAAAAGAAAAGAAAGGTCCTGTTTTTTTACATTCCCTAGCATACCTTGATGCAAGTGGCATCTTTTATTAAATGATAATAAAAATACCAAAAGCTAATCAGAACTCAATTAAAAAAACAATGATCCAAAAATGTTTAAAGGGCAGGTTCGCCCTTTGCAAATGCAAATGACACCCTTTACAGTACCTCTCTTTCTGCTTGCTCTAAGCATGTGAGAGCTAGTAAAAGAGCTTGGAGAGGAGATGGAAATCTTTAGAGGGGAGAAGAGAATGGTAGAAGAACATTTTGCTTCAGTTCGAACTTACCTGGCCAAACCAAAGATAGCATTTTTAAAGGGCAAGTCCACTTCCTAAGAAAATTTTGACTTTACATAGTTTAGCTCCAAAAACACCATTTTCATTTTAATATAAGATATGCTACTTACAAAATCCCAATCCCACACTGTTGCAGCAGAAGTGGTTTGTTCTGTAACGACTGTCAGCCATTGGCCTTAATGTCCCTATAATGGCCATTAATGACGACCACTACCACGATGAAGAAAGGAACTGAAATAAAACAAAAAGGGGGTTTGAGGGGCTGAACTACATGAGGTAAAATTTTTCTTAGGAGGGTGAACATGTCTGCAGGGGACCTGGATGGGTCTCCCTTTGTGTCTGGGCCCCATAGCAACTGCTATGGTTGTTATCTCGAAAATGAGATGATCGGGAGTACTGCAATTCACCCTTACGCTGCAAAGCACGGAGCACCTACCCTAACAGCCCTCAGCCACAGGCCGTATAGACAATCGAAAATGGCAACCAAACGGAAAGAAGGGTGAGCTACAACGTACCCGCAGACAATATTGCAAAAGTACAAAGTCTTTATTCAATCATATGAAAATTTCATTCACGGTACAATGTGTATAGATTCAGATCCCACACAGGAGAGGAGTATCGTGCTCGTGAGGCACCGCCTTACGCGTTTCGTGACCGTATGTCACTGATCTTCTGGAAAGTAAGAGAAATCCGGGTCCGGGATAGTCCGTTGGACTTGTTCAGTTCGACCAACTCGGGTTCGAGTTCTAGTCCATATCTAACCCCAACATGCACGTAAAGATCCTTTCTGTCTTAAGCAAGTCCAGCATCCTACTTGTAAGCACTTTTGTCGAGTATTCAAGAATAATCTTCATGGCCAGTTCAGCTATCTTAGAATAAAAAAGGGTGCTTATAACAATTTATCATAGTAACTGCACGTTACCTTGAAATACTTAATTTTTTATGGTTATTGTTATTACTAGAAAGGGCTAAACTGCTAAAAATCCGTTCATTGTGGATTCGCGGATTTCAAAAAATTTTGCAAAACTCACCAGACAAAAACACATTAAAGTCAATCGGGAGCAAAAATCTGCACAGATCCGCACTAAATATAAGGTAAAATAGCAATGGTAACTTACTGTAATAGCTCTGTGACCTGGGATAATAGTCTCTGGGGAACATGTACAATATTCAGAACTTTTTAAAAAAAAAAATGACATTTTTCTCACCGATTTGCAACTGTTTTCAAGCTTCTCATATTCTATTTATGAGCCACCCGCGTCGAAAATCCCAAGAAAATTCAATTGCGGGCATTTTCTTGGGCACATAGATCGTACAATGTGGTGTGGCCACAAGCATGTGCTGCAATGCGATCGTTTTCACCATTATGTGGCGGATCACATGCGCTCTGATTGCAAACTATTGCGCAGATTGCATTAGTCGCATTGAAACACGTAGTAACCATGTGTGTGTGCCTTTTAGACGTTGACTCACAAGCATAGTGGGTCCTCAGCCTTAATGAGTAAAGTACCAGGGATGAAAAGGGGTGTTCAGTTTGAGCTGGGAGTAAAATGTTTGACAGGATATAAATCTGTTATATTGTATATTTTTCTTCTACCTTCCTGACCAAAAAAGGTTTATTTAAACTAAAAATAAAGTGTCTTTGTCATTATAGTGCTCCTTAAAATTTCCCCAAAACATCTATAGGAGCGAGGTATAGAGAGACAACTATCGCTCTCTATTGCCTCCTTGAGGAATGACACCACACCGATAGCTGTCTCTATGCTACGAATATACTCACTGATAGGGTTAACCCATTCTGAATCTTTAAAGCCAGATGTAGGCTGGCGTAAAGATTTTCATTCTAAAAAGCTGGATCGGCGTGTGCACTAGGTTGACGCAGTTTGCGCGACCCTCTTTTTGAGGGTAACCTTGGACTCGGGTTAACACAGTTTTCTTACATTAAAAAGCTACGGTAAGCAAATCTCCATAAATCACCTGTATGTACATACACCAAAATCCCATAACAAAAACTAAAGGGTTTCGTAACATATGAACATGTATCAAAAATATATACTTGATAATGAATACTAAATAACCAAAGCCTTATTGCCCACACTATGCGAGCTTTCCAAATGTACAAAAAATATCCCAAAATGTTGACACACCACAATACATGGTAGGAATAAGGTGGAAAAAATAATCAGTTACAAAATATTAACGACTATAAATGAAATAAAATATATCATTGGCTGAAAACTGAATACATTATTTCACAAAAAACATAGCGAAAATAGTATATTTCTATTAGGTTACACATCAGTTATCAGAAACTAATCAATTGCCCCGCCTGTTACTATGTACAGCACAAACTAGCAAGCTATGCTCTAAACACGAATAGGACTTACTGAAGACCTCATGGCTGTTTTATACTGTCTCCTTGGCACACCCCACAATGAATGAATAATAATATGATTCAATACTCTATACAAGCGACAATCAGATTTAAGATTGTTGATCTTGACCAAGTCAGATTTTGGGGGAGTTGTTTATGAGCCACTTTAAAAATTCATGAAATCCCAGGAAGCTCAGTTTAGATTATCAGCAGTTCACACTGGCAGTCTTGTCTTTGTATTTTTAGGTTAGAGATTTGAAGTGGTTGGCTGTTAGTTGAGCTGCAGAAATGAATATCTTTGGCCTCCTAGATTTATTACCTATGGTGTCATTGTGTAGCAGTCCATAACAGCACATACTGTTGTTATAACTGAAAATGATAATATAGATTTTTGTTGCAGAACCTGAATTTGCTTACTTTAGACAAAGGGCCTACAGAATTGTGAGCAAGCCTAAATTACATATGTATGCATTGCATTATTAATTCCACCCATTAATGACAGCACTCTAAAAGTGCAATTAGGGGTTTGTACATTGAAATAATGCAGCAAGGCAGAAAGCCCAGGACCAACGAAGTAAGGGAAGGAGCGACATGACCTGGGGGGACCGGGAGAGCAGCAGGGTAGTGGGGGGATATTAAGCTTAGCGGAAGGGACAGGGGTAGAGCAGACGGCCATATCTGGATCAGCGTGGGGGGACAGGGCAAGCTGCCACCCACCGTCACCCTTTTTGTAAGGCTGGCGTGGGTATTTTCTTAGTTGGGTAGTCATGGACCTCTAGACTAAGGTGTGTACATATGGGATGCAGTCATCTAAGAAAAATGTGGGGGGTAGGGATATTACCAGTATATTGTCCCAGTTGGGGTGGGGTCCTGTAAGTCTGCCAAGAAATATACAAGTTGGAGAAAACACCATTAACAATGGAAAATGGTTCTAACCCTGAGGTGGTATCCAGTGGTTAAAAACCATTACTCAGGTAGCATTTTACAGGGGCTGGCAAGTTGGAAGGGGGTCAGCCCCTATAGGCACCCACCCGAGTTAGGAAGGGATGTGCAGTGGGTGGAAAGAATTTTGTGGAGGTAGGAGGTATATTCAAATGGGAGGTCCAGGGCAGACTGGCAGGGATTCCATATTTACATAACTGTTTTGTGTTTTTTGTTCTTACTATTTTAAAACAGTTTCTCATTTCAGTTGATTCAATTCTTGATTCGATCGCTGTAAGCAATTGTTTTAAATAAAGCTGTGGCCAATTATCATCCCAACCACATGGTTGCTTTCTTCCATTTGCGGAGATTGCTAAACATATAAATACAATCAGGTTGTAATTAACGCAGCCCTGTACTTACATTCAAGTTTAAGTGTATCATCTATGAGTGATGTGATAAACTAAATATATATCCACCATATACTAATTATATTGACTCTATTGCCATTTCCGAGCAGGGATGGGTCCAACGCTTCGGCGGCCTTCAGTATGTTTGGAAAACTAACAACTTCCGTATTCCATGGGTTCCATCTTTCTTCTTCTGCAATGGAGGAATGCTGGTAAGTTGAGTATTTTAAAGATCCTGGGGGCTCAAAGGTTGAATCCCTTGCCCAGAACCTTGCACAGTTCAAAAAAAAAACAACTGGATCCTTATTATTATACAGAAGTTGAATGATTGGATAATCCACGGAAATGGGCAGCAACTAAAGAGTTTATATGTTTATTTAACCATGTAACTCTTAGTTGCCGCCATTCCCCATGGCAAGATGCACATAAATAAAAAGGCACTTTCAAATACTGGCACACAAAAATCAAAGTTTATTGCAGCACTTTGCGTTATATTTATTTAAAAGGTATGTCCACCCTAAAAATTGATTTTTAATATGATTGCCCTGTCACCCCCAGCCCCAACCGCTAGTATTTATTTCTTTTTAGAAATGCCCCAAACTTTACTTACCTCCTCTTTCGCTCCCTCCGCCGCACTGCCGGCCCTACTGCTTGCGAGACAATGCAGCGAGAGGGCGGGGACCGCAGTCTCGCTGTTTATTGGTGAGAGGGCCAGCCACTCACGGTTGCGGCTGGCGTCATTCCAGTGCAGCGGAGTAAAAGGGAGGTCAGTAAAGTTTCGGGAGTTTTCTCAAAAGTATAAATATAGCGTTGGGGCTGGGGGGACAGGGGCAATAATAGAATCTAAAGGGTTTTAGAAAGCTAGGGGGAGGGATCCTGAGAGGGAGGGAGAGGGAGGGGGAGGGAGGGGGAGAAGGTGCTTCAGTACCGCATGCCAAACTTCTCCCGAGTCCATAGGAGCAGAGTCCTATATGGGGCTCTGCTATCCTCTGGTGGCAGTTTTGGGACTTTGGGGGGGGCTACAGAGAACCTATGAGCTGGATGTTGAGGTAGGATGTAAACTACACTACATGATGGGGCCAGTAGTGGGGGGAGTTAGAGTGTTTTGGGGGTTGGACAAGCCCTTTAAGGTAACAGGGATAAAAGGCATCAAACTGAAAAAATCATTAATCTTTAGATATCCTCTAAACTGTCTTCTGTAGGTGCAGGTTTTGCGTATAACGGAATGGCCACAGAGGTTATGCAAATTCATCGTAAATTGCATGATGGAAAATTCCTCTTACCAATGCTGCCTTTAGTGATTACGAGCATGCTTGCCCTTATAGAGAGCCTGGCCATATGGAAGGAGGGTCGTTAGATTAGGAGGAGAGATACGAGCCTGACAAATGCAATTACTGTATTGAAGGAGACATCGCCAACAACCAAACCTCAGAGTACATGCTACTTCATATATTAAATTTATAGATTAAGTATGAGAAAAAAGTCTTTTTTCACTATATTTTGCCCTTTAACCCTTTCACTGCCAGGAGATTTTCATTTTATTTGTCGTTAACTGCCAGAAGAATTTTCAGGATTTTGTGCCTCAATCGATTTTAGACTAATTTTACAGTAGGAAACTCTGCAGTAAAATCAGGAATACTTATACATGTGTTTTTTTCAGCACAAAGCTCTACTTTAAACAGTGGTAACAGAATTAATTTTGTAACTTTTCTGGAAATTTTACTGGAATTATGGGTAAAATATGTAAAAACAATGAAAAAATTTGCAAATTTTCATGGATTTTTCCCATTTTTACTTATAGTTATCTGAAGGTTACACACAAAAATCTCCTTGTTTCTAAAAGCTCATATACTCCCGGAGTACACGATACCAATATATGTAGGTACCCGCACTTTTCCTGTAGTACAAGAGACACCCCCAAACTAAAACTGCAACCTCAAATATATAACCCAAATTAAAATGTTAAAAAACCCAACTACTGAAACCCCAGTCTAACATAGAATATCTTCCAAATTAACTAAAATATCCCCACAAGTGAGATATTTTTAGGAAACTACACACCCGGATTTTATGAGGGAGGTTAGTTTCGATCAAATGCAAGCATACCCGGACGCAGCTCTTCGGCCAATTGTAAGTATTTTCTCACATTTTCCTTTTTTCCTCACTGTAAAATCAGAGACAAAATCAATGCGAATTTCAGCTAAAACGTGGAGGAAAGTTCAACACATCTCAAATATGAAAGCCTACCCCTCCCGAATAAAACGGTATGCCACATTCATGGGTGTACCCAGGACATGGCTACCAACTAACCGAGCGTGGCCAGTGCAATGTCAGTAGGCAAGCAAAAAAAATAGCCAGTTTGTTATTGAACAGTCTGCAGTTTTTCCAAAAAATACCCCCCCAAACTCAGAAATACCCCCACAAAATATATATTCCTGAAAATCTACACACCTTCAGCTATGTAAAGCGTGTAGTTCGTTCATTCATGCCATCAGGGTGTGTGCGCAGTTTCTTCGTAGAAGTTTGCACTTTTACCAGATTTTCAAAAAAAATGAACATCAAACAACATTCAAAAAGTAGAAATCATGCCAAAAACCCCATGGAATGTAAAAAAAGTTACCAAATATCAATCTCCCAAATGTCCGAATCAAACGGTATGCCATATGTGTGGTTACACACGCGGACGTGGAAGCGAAAAGCCACAAAGTGAGACATGCACGATGGTCTGAAACGGCAAAAATATTTAGCCAACTCCGAATTTGGACAGTCTGCAGTTTTTTCAACAAAACACCCCGTAACTTAGAAATAACCCCCACAAACTATATTTCCTGAAATCTACACACCTTCAGCTATGTAACACTGTAGTTTGTTCATTCATACGATCAATGGCGTGGGCGCAATTCTTCGTTAGAAGTTCGCATTTGTCTGAAAATGAACAAAAAACAACTTCAAAAGGTTAGAATCATGCCAAAACCTCATAGAATGTAAAAAAAAGTTACTAAATATCAATCTCCAAATGTCCGAATCAAACGGTATGCCATATGTGGTTACACACGACGGACGTGGAAGCGAAAAGCCACAAAGTGAGACAATGCAACGATGGCTCAGAAACAGCGAAAATATTTAGCCAATTCCCAATTAGACCAGTCTGCAGTTTTTTTCCACAAAACACCCCCGTAACTTAGAAATAACCCCCACAAACTATATATTCCTGAAATCTACACACCTTCAGCTATGAACACTGTAGTTGTGTTCATTCATACCATCAATGGCGTGGCGCAATTCTTTGTAGAATTTGCCATTTGTCTGAAAAATGAACAAAAAACAACTTCAAAGGTAGAAATCATGCCAAAACCTCATGGAATCTAAAAAAAAGTTACGAAATATCAATCTCCCAAATGCCTGAATCAAAACGGTATGCCATAGTGTGGATACACACGCGGACGTGGAAGCAAAAAGCCACAAAGTGAGACAATGCAACGATGGCTCAGAAAACAGCGAAAATATTTAGCCAATTCTGAATTCGGACAGTCTGCAGTTTTTTCCCAAAACCCCCCGTGACTTAGAAAATAACCCCCACAAACTATATATTCCTGAAATCTACACCTTCAGCTATGTAACACTGTAGTTATTCATTCAATACCATCATAGTGTGGGCGCAGTTCTTCATAGAAGTTCGCCTTTGTCTGAAAAAGAACAAAAAACAACTTCAAAGGTAGAAATCATGCCAAAACCTCATGAGAATGTAATAAAAAGTTATAAATATCAATCTCCCAAATGTCCCTGAATCAAACGGTATGCCATATGTGTGGTTACACACGCGGACGTGGAAGCGAAAAGCCACAAAGTGAGACATGCACGATGGCTCAGAAAACAGCGAAAATATTTAGTCAACTCCGAATTTGGACGTCTACAGTTTTTTCCACAAAACACCCCTGTAACTTTAGAAATAACCCCCACAAACTATATATTCCTGAAATCTACACACCTTCAGCTATGTAACACTGTAGTTGTTCTTTCATACGATCAATGGCTTGGGCGCAATTCTTGTAGAATTCGCATTTGTCTGAAAAATGAACAAAAAACAACTTCAAAAGGTAGTTCATGCCAAAACCTCATGGAATGTAAAAAAAAGTTACTAAATATCAATCTCCCAAATGTCCTGAATCAAACGGTATGCCATATGTGTGGTTACACACGCGGACGTGGAGCGAAAAGCCAAAAAGTGAGACAATGCACGTGGCTCAGAAACAGCGAAAATATTTAGCCATTCCCAATTTGGACAGTCTGCAGTTTTTTCCAAAACACCCCCGTAACTTAGAAATAACCCCCACAAACATATATCCTGAAATTTACACACCTTCAGCTATGTAACACTGTAGTTCGTTCATTCATACCATCAATGGCGTGGGCGCAATTTTCCTTAGAAGTTCGCATTGTCTGAAAAATGACAAAAACAACTTCAAAAGGTAGAAATCATGCCAAAACCTCATGGAATCTAAAAAACAGTTACTAAATATCAATCTCCCAAATGTCCTGAATCCAAACGTATGCCATATGTGTAGTTACACCACGCGGACGTGGACAGCGAAAAGCCACAAAGGAGCAATGCATGATGGCTCAGAAACAGCGAAAATATTAGCCAATTCCAATTAGGACAGTCTGCAGTTTTTTCCCAAAACACCCCTCGTAACTTAGAAATAACCCCCACAAACTATATATTCCTGAAATCTACACACCTTCAGCTATGTAACACTGTAGTTTTCATTCATACATCAATGGCGTGGGCGCAATTCTTTGTAGAATTTCGCATTTGTCTGAAAAATGAACAAAAAAACAACTTCAAAAGGTAGAAATCATGCCAAAACCTCATGGAATCTAAAAAAAAGTACTAAATATCAACTCCCAAATGTCCTGAATCAAACGGTAGGCCATATGTGTGGTACACCACGCGGCGTGGAAGCAAAAAGCCACAAAGTGAGACAATGCACGATGGTCAGAAACAGCGAAAATATTTAGCAATTCTGAATTCGACAGTCTGCAGTTTTTTCCACAAAAAACCCCGTGGACTTAGAAATAAACCCCCACAAACTATATATTCCTGAAATCTACACACCTTCAGCTAGTAACACGTAGTTTATTCATTCATACCATCAATAGTGTGGGCGCAGTTCTTCATAGAAGTTCGCATTTGTCTGAAAAAATGAACAAAAAACACTTCAAAAGGTAGAAAATCATGCCAAAACCTCATGGAATGTAATAAAAAGTTACTAAATATCAATCCTCCAAATGTCCTGAATCAAACGGTATGCCATATGTGTGGTTACACACGCGACGTGGAAGCGAAAAAGCCAAAGTGAGACAATGCACGATGGCTCAGAAACAGCGAAAATATTTAGTCAAACTCCGAATTTGGACGTCTACAGTTTTTTCCACAAAACAACCCTGTAACTTAGAAATAACCCCCAACAACTATATATTCCTGAAATTTACACACCTTCAGCTATGTAACACAGTAGCTTGTCATTCAACCATCAATCGGTGTGGGGGCGCAATTCTCGTAGAAGTTCCATTTGTCTGAAAAAATGAACAAAAAAACACTTCAAAAGGTAGAAATCATGCAAAACCTCATGGAATTGTAAAAAAAGTTACTAAATATCAATTCTCCCAAATGTCCTGAATCAAACGGTATGCCATATGTGTGGTTACACACGTGGACGTGGAGGCAAAAGCCACAAAGTGAAACATGCACGATGGCTCAGAAACAGCAAAATATTCAGCCAAATCTGAATTGAACAGTCTGAATTTTTCCCCACAAAACAACCCCCACAAACATATATTTCTCAAATCCACACACTTTATCTACGAAATCTGTAGTTTGTTCATTCGTACCATCATGGTGGGCGCAGTTCTTCGTAGAAGTTCAAAGTTTTAGCAGATTTTCTAAAAAAAAATTGGAAAAAAACACTCTCAAAGGTAGAAATCATGCCAAAATCCCATGTATGTAAAAAAAAGTTACCAAATATCAACTCCCAAAGTCCTGAATCAAACGATATGCCCTATGTATGGTTACACACGCAAACGTTGGAATCAACTAGCCACAAAGGAGCCAAATGAACAATGGCCCCATTACAGCAACTTTTCAGATTTGTCAGACTAAACACCCCTCTATATTAGAAAACCCCCCCAAACTATAATTTTTGGAATCTACACATCTTCACGCTACACAATGGTGTGATTCTTTATGCATACCACCAATGGTATGAGCGCAGTAGTTTCAGTAAAAATTTCGCTTTTTTACCAGATTTTCAGGAAAAATTTATAAAAATACATTCAAAGTTAAAAATCATGGCAAATTTCCAGTCATGTAAAAAAACTTGTCAATTATCAATCTTAATATCATCTCCCAAATGTCCTGAATCAAACGGATGCCATATGTGTGGATACACCGCGGACGTGGAAGCAAAAAGCCACAAAGTGAGACAATGCACGATGGCTCAGAAACAGCGAAAATATTTAGCCAATTCTGAATTCGGACAGTCTGCAGTTTTTTTCACAAAACACACCCCGTGACTTAGAAATAACCCCCACAAACATATATTCCTGAAATCTACACACTTCAGCTATGTAAACTGTAGTTTATTCATTCTACCATCAATAGTGTGGGCGCCAGTTTCTTCATAGAAGTTCGCATTTGTCTGAAAAAATGAACAAAAAACAACTTCAAAAGGTAGAAATCATGCCAAAACCTCATGGAATGTAATAAAAAGTTACTAAATATCAATCTCCCAAATGTCCTGAATCAAACGTAGCCATATGTGTGGTTTACACACGCGGAGTGGAAGCGAAAGACACAAAGTGAGACAATGCACGATGGCTCAGAAACAGACGAAAATATTTAGTCAACTCCGAATTTGGACAGTCTACAGTTTTTTCCACAAAACACCCCTGTAACTTAGAAAAAATAACCCCCACAAACTATATATTCCTGAAATTTACACACCTTCAGCTATGTACACAGTAGCTTGTTCATTCATACCATCAATGGTGTGGGCGCAATTCTTCGTAGAAGTTTCGCATTTGTCTGAAAAAATGAACAAAAAAAACACATTCAAAAGTAGAAATCATGGCAAAACCTCATGGAATGTAAAAAAAAGTTACTAAATATCAATCTCCAAAGGTTCTGAATCAAACGGTATGCATATGTGTGGTTACACACGTGGACGTGGAAGGCAAGCACAAAGTGAAACAATGCACGATGGCTCAGAAACAGCAAAAATTTCAGCCAAATCTGAATTTGAACAGTCCTGCAATTTTTCCCCACAAACCAATATTTCTCAAATCCACACACTTTTTATCTACGAAATTCTGTAGTTTGTTCATTCGTACCATCATGGGTGGGCGCAGTTCTTCGTAGAAGTTCAACAGTTTAGCAGATTTTCTAAAAAAATTGGAAAAAAACACTCTCAAAGGTAGAAATATGCCAAATCCCATGTAAGTAAAAAAAAAGTTTACCAAATATCATCTCCCAAATGGTCCTGAATCAAACGATCTGCCCTATGTATGGTTACACACGCAAAACGTGGAATCAACTAGCCACAAAGTGAGCCAATGAACAATGGCCCAATTACAGCAACTTTTCAGATTGTGTCAGACTAAACCACCCATCTATATTAGAAATACCCCCCCAAATATATATTTTTGGAATCTACAAATCTTCAAGCTACACAATGGTGTGATTCTTTTAATGCATACCACCAATGGTTATGAGCGCAGTTTTCATGTAAAAATTTCGCTTTTTTTACCAGATTTTCAGGAAAAATTTATAAAAATACAATTCAAAGTTAAAATCATGGCAAATTTCCCAGTCATTTAAAAAAAATGTAATTATCATCTTTCCAAATGCCCTGAATCAAACGGTATGCCATTACTGGATGTACACAGGGACATGGCCACCAACTAGCTCAAATGGGACGCCATGCACAGTGTAATACAAGAAAAAAATCAAAGTGCTCTGTAATTTCAAACAGCCCCAAACTTGGAAATGCCCCCCACAAATAAACCCCCAACTAAATATCAATCTCCACATGTTCTGAATCAAACGTTATTCCATATGCGTGGATGCACACAGAGACGGTGGCCACCAACTAGCTCAAATGGGACGCAGCACAAATGCAATTAACAAGAAAGAATCAAAGTTGCTCTGTAATTTGAACAGCCTACACTTTTTCTAAGGAAACAGTCCCGAAACATGGAAAATCTCCACCACAACTATATATTTTGAATTACACACCTTCAGCTACGTTACGATGCCATGCTTTCATACATACATGAAGAATTCCCACCCACTGATCCAAAGAACCGTGTTTTTACGAGGTATTGTGAAAAATAAATAAGATGATTCAAGGGTTGGAATCCTACCTAAACCCTTTTGACAAAGCAAAAAAACCCAGTAAATGTCAATTTCCACATATCCTGCATCAACGGTAGCCATATGTGTGGGTGCACACAGAGACGTGGCACCAACTAGCTGAAATTGGACGCATGCACAAGTCCAATTACAAGAAAAAAACAATCAAAGTGTTTCGTAATTTGAAACAGCCTAATCAACTTGGAAATACCCCCCACAAACTATATATTTTTGGAAGCTAACACCTTCAGCTACAGATGGGATAATGCTTTCGTATATACATGGAAGATTCCAGGCGCTGTTATGCATAGAACTCCGTGCTTAGGAGATTTTATGAAAATAAAAATAAGAGGACTCAATGGTTGAAATCCTACCTAAACCCACTCGGCAAGTAAAAAACCCACTAAACGGCAATCTCCACATGTCCTGAATCAATGGTATGCCATAAGGGTGGGTGCAAACAGAAACGGGGCCACCAACAGCTCAAATTGGACGCATGCACAAGTCCAATTACAAGAAAAAAATCAAAGTGTCTGTAATTTGAACAGCCTAATCAAATGGGAAATACCCCCACCAAACTATATATTTTTGGAAGCTACACACCTTCAGTACGTGATGGTATCCTGCTTTCTATATACATGAAGAATTCCAAGCGCTGTTATCCATAGAACTCCGTGCTTTTAGGAGATTTTGTGAAAAATAAAATAGAGGACTCAATGGTTTGAAATCATACTAAACCCACTCGGCAAGTAAAAAACCCACTAAATGGCAAATCTCCCACATGTCCTGAATCAAACGGTATGCCATAGGGTGGGTTGCAAACAGAGAAGGGCCACCACTAGCTCAAATGGGATCCATGCGCAATTGCAATTACAAGAAAAAAAAAAAAATGCCACAAGACCACCCCCCACCCCTATCCCCCCACTCCCCCTTTAGTGGAAAACCAGTTAGTACGGAGAGTCACACAAGTTTTGCACACTTTACTGATCCTAAAAGATCAAACGGTCTTTTTTTGGTACCTCTGCAAAATTTCCTACTACAATAGGCTAGTTTTCCCTTGAAATCCAACAAATATATGATCCGACGTTTACTTTACCGATATCCCACCGGGGAATTGGGAAGCTTGGAGAAGACAAAGTTTTTTGCTAATTTATAGTTTTAGGGTAAAAAAAAAAAAAGGTGTGTGTATCACTTTAAGATTTTTTTTGTGTGCATTTCCCCTTTTTTTTTGGGGATCATTCCCAAAGATGATCATCAAATCATCTTAGGGAATGATACCGAACTTGGAATACGGGCATAAATGCCGTTTTCCAATTCGAAATCCGATCGGAAAATCACTTCCCGGAAATCATTTTCCAGGAAGGATTTTCATTCATTGCAAAGATCAATAATTGGTGATCAGAAGTGATCACCAAATTTTGACTCTGTCCCCATTTTTTTTTCTAAGTCTTCGCTAGTACAAAACTTAGAAAAAATCCTATTTGTGAATGGAACTTTGAGTTCCATTCACAAATGTATAGTAAAAGCTGTCAGCATGATCAAATGTAGGTCAAGCTGCAGTACCTCCACTAGACCACCAGGGGCATCCTCTTACCTCTATTGGAAGACCCCGGTGAAGGAGGAAGCCATGTGAGTCCACCGGGGTCTCCCTTTCCGCTTCCTTGATTCTCTGCATCGGACCGGCTTCCTCCATGCGGACCTACTGAAAGGTAGGGAAATCTCCCGATCCCCCCCCTCAGATTTGGACGAAACCGAGGGGGGATCGAGTGGGCTAGGGGGGCAGTTAATGATGCCCCCCCCGATCGCCCCTAGCGGGGGCCATTTTTTTTAGGTGAAGGGAAGCCACAGATCGTATATTCACGATCTGTGGCAGTTAAAGCATTCTCTGCACAGATCGTGAAATATACGCTCTGGGCAGGAAAGGGTTAAGCCTGAACCGCCAGGTTAATGTTGTATCTGGGCTTCTTGGTACATTAAAAACTTAGGGCCTGGAGCACACTGTTGTGGCTTAGGCCAGACAAATGGGTAGGTGCATTTCCTGCCCTCTACTCCTTTAGGAAAATACACAAGCAAGAAGTGAAAATGGAGGAGACCACTACTTCAAGTGGATTACATCAGTTTATTAGGTGCAAACAACATATACATCGACGTTACAGGACGCTATGTCTCTTCCTCAGGTATCCTGAAAGATCGTATGTATATGGTTGTTGCACTTAATAAACGAAGTGTCTCTATTTAGAAAATCTCAGACAGCTTGCTAATAAAAAGCAGCAAAACACACATAGGAAGGTAATTGTGTTTGTTTTAGTTTTTTATTGGTATGGAATAGCTGCCCAACAATTGTATAGCAAGCATTAAAGCCCTGTACACATGGGACAATTTTGACTCTATCTGTCCTGCAGACAATAAACTAATCAGAAGTCTGCCAAAAACATATTCTTCAAATGCATTGTTTTGCATTAAAACCTCTGCAAAATCAATGTATTCTTTATTCCTAAACTATGTTTACAAAAAAAAAATCGTCTACATGTATAAATCTTATTGCTTTTGATGCGTAACGATCTTTTGTTTTTACTCTTACAGTTAAAAAGGGGATTTAAATGTCTGTCTTGTGGAGGACCTGCTAGACCATTCAGCAAGCAAGCAAAGGCCTGAAGAAAACTTTTACATGCATGATTGAATACATTTAATTGTTTGTCTGAGCAAATAATCTGAATAAATAAAATACAGGCAATAACACCAACATAAAGACTCTAATTGAGAGACCTCCATATAATGTTCAATCAACTTGCTATTAATTGATAGATTATCTTGGTTGGTCGTTGGTTCCAAGTTAGAGTAAAATAAAAGCCTGCAATCTTACGTTTAAAATGATCCTTGGATCACATTTCTAACACAGAAAAAGTTACAGTGCTTTAAAAGGTTAACAATTCCTGCTTTTAGTAGCTTGAACTACATTAAATCGTCACCCTCTGTTCTTACCGTGTCCCTTGGGTTTGAGCTCACTAAAAAAAACTTGGAAAAACTTAAGAGGATGCAATTGTGCTCATTGGCTCATTAAAGGTAATTCTGAAGGCTTGTATTTAGCCCTAAATTTTTTGAAGCCTCAGTTACTCGTTAAAGGAAAATCTTCACTCCCCTCATTACAAAGGGATACATATCACATATATATGTACTGTATATACTCAAGTATAAGCCGAGATTTTCATGCTTTAAAATTACCCTAAAATCTAACCTGGCTTACCTCGGATCAAGTCCTAATTAGATCCAAATGCTACAATTGCAGATTGTAACCAGTAGAGGGCGGTGTGTTAGAAAAAAACCTTCACCCGAAGAAAGTTACAGGAGCTGATCTTGTCTTACACTAGGGATATGTACTTTGGTTCTAATAGAACCCAGTTTCGAAACAAATCTAGCGGTTTTGAAGTCCCGAACAAACTTTCGGAACTCCGGATTTTTGAAACTCGAATTTTCCGAGTTATCGAAAGAGATGATTATAGAATCGAAAGTAGATGATTATCGAAATCGAAAGTGATGATTTCGGTAACCCTCGCATGTGCTGATTTTGCCAACCCTCGAATGTACAAGCTGATTTCGGTAACCCTCGTATGTTGTGAATCGGTACCCTCGAAAGTAATGTTCGATTTGGTAACCATCGAAAATAGCCTGCGAAGCTTGAAAACAGCCCGATTGTGAGGAAGAGATTTTAAATGAATTTTACTCATATTTTCGGGTTCCCCCGACAATTCCCCAGGTCCCTGTGTATATTACAGAAACCTGCTATTACTATTTCACCCTTCAAATTGATAGAAACTTTAGAATTTTTTTCTCCCATAGACTGCTATGGGAATCTTCGAATTTTCGAATTTAACTGTAAATTCGAAAAATTGAAAACGGGACGAAAATCATCCAGTTTTCGAACATACTCTACTTTACACTCCTTACTGCTTCCTGTAGTCAGGCTACTGGACGACTAAGCACTGTCACTGCCTATCTGGATGCTGTAAATCTGATGGATCTCCTCATTTGGGGCAAAAATGGCTGCTAGTTCAGTGCAAAGATAGCTTGAAAATACACTTTTTTAACTATTGAGGTCAGAGAGTCCTTTACTATATGGGGGTCAGAGTGCCCTTTACTATAGGGGGTCAGGAGAATTTGTAAATGATGTTAAGCTTAATTAATAGTTTATTGAAACTTGCCACTCCACATGTTAGAAAACTAACTCCCAGCAACCAAGCATGCTGGGAGTTGTAGTTTCCAAACATCGGAGTGCCAAGGAATTGGGGTTACTGGTACTGGGTTTGGCTATTACTGTATGAGATTAATGTATGGGAATTCTGCTGTCATTTTAAGGGCAAACTTAAGCCACAAACACATACTGAATCAGAAGGCAGTAGTGGTCATAATTTACCTGAAATTTTCAGGTAAAATAAGTACCTTGGCTTATGCACAGATCGATTTATACTCGAGTATATATGGTATGTATGTATGTATCAAGCATGCCAGTTCATTAATAACATAAAACACCATATTAAAAAAATTAAACTAACCTCTATATACAGCCAAATTCAATAGAATAGTCATATTTATAGTAACACACCTATAATGCAGAATATAAAAAGAATATCACATTTATAGTAATACAAGACAATAGATAAAATCAACCAAATAAGCATATGTGTAAAATTACAAAATAGGAGTATGAGGTCTCCTGATAATTTAACTGCCCATAGTATCTAGAAACCTTATATATATATATGAAAAGTAAAACAATGTCCCCCATATACAACATTCCGGGCCCGGAAGAACACACTCTGTCCAAAAGATAGTGTGCCTCTGCACAATATGAAACTGAGCCAAGTAGAGCTACTTACCTGCACCCATGGCAGTGATTATCTAGCCACACGGAAAACCTTGACTTCTCATGGAAATATAGCAGGTAATCCTCCACGTAATGTTGCTCACACCCACACTCCTTGAGGCCTTCACGTGGTCACAGGGCATGAGTGGTTGGACTCCTTAGGTGTCTTAACCTGATTCAAACCTCCCTGTGGCTACAATCTCGTACCTCCCTGGGTTACAAGTTGCTCTTATGTGGCATATGGTGAAAGTTGTATTAAAGACAACATATGGTATAATCTCACATCCTACATTGTCTGGATGTGAGATTATAATATATATATATATATATTATAGAGGTAACCCGATAAATAGAGCATCCTGGGTCTTATATCCAAAAATAATCGTTTAATGTGTGACAACAGGTCAACGCGTTTCGGCCTTATATTCGGCGTCGGCACGAATATAACACGAACAATGGTAGAGGTGCTATGCAAGAAGCACGTTTCCATGGCCGATCGTGGAAAGCCTGCAAAGGTGAAAATAAACCAGAGCAGTGAGGAAATCTTTTGGTAAGTATAACTGTAGATAGAAATTGTACAATGGGGGGAGGAGTTCAGGTCTCACCCTGGGTACTTCACAAAGCAAGAAAAGGAGAGGATCGGGGAAGGTGAGTATAATTGTCCTCTCTTTGGGTTCTGAGATATTTTATAAAATGTGAGTGTATAATAAAAGTCCCATCCTTTACACTACTGGCCAATCACACTTAGCACTATACATTTTCATTAAACCAATCACCTACTAGTCTGCCATATTTACTGTGCTTTAGAATAGTTTTACTGTTAGAAAAGCACTTGGGCCCAATGGGCAAAAAGGGGAATAAACCTTAACAAAACAAAGCATTATGTGCAAATATCTCAGAAACCATGTTTCACAAAAACATACAAGTTTTAGATCTCCTACTATTCTAATTAGCATTAGAGATGAACCCAACCCGAACGTGAGTTTGACTCGAATTTCAGTAGTTCAGACACTTTTTTACGAACTTGCGAGAATTCGATTATTCTTGAATTGGTAACCCTCAAATGTATCCTTCGATTTCTGAAACCTTCGAATGTATCCTTCGTTTCTGTAACCTTCGAATGTATCCTTCGATTTCTGTAACCTTCGAATGATCTTTCGATTTTGGTAACCTTCGAATGTATCTCTCGATTTCTGAAACCTTCGAATGTATCCTTCGATTTCTGAACCTTTGAATGATCCTTCGATTTCTGAAACCTTTGAATTATTCGATTTCTGAAACCTTCGAATGTATCCTTCGATTTCTGAAACCTTCGAAGTATCCTTCGATTTCGGTAACCCTGAATTAGATGTAGCGCTCGATTTTCGGTTAAACATCGAATGTATCATTTGATTTTCGGTAAACATCGAATATATTGTTCGATTTTCGGTAACCTTTAAATGTATCATTCGATTTCGGTAACCCTCGAATGTATCGTTCGGGTTACCCTTGATTGGCGATAACCCTTGAATGTAGCATGCGGCACCCATCAATTGCCCGATCGTTGGGGAAGATAGTGTTTAAATAAGTTTAATTTACTGCAAGTCACAGGCATTTACAGTAAGTTACCATTGCTATTTTAATTGTATTTAATCCAAACTTTTAAACATTTCTCCCTTAATGGGATCGTTTTTCAAACTTCCGGACTTTTACTGAAGTTCAGCAATCTCTAATAAGCATCTGTCAGTTTAGTGAGTTTCCTTTGTCCTAGCAGTTGCAGACATTAAATTGTTAATATATAGCACACATATTGTTCAAACTTTCTACACAGCAGCCATGATACATTATGAGCACAAGTTACGTTATTGTGATTATATGATAAAATTTTATCAACTGAGAAGGAGGCAATAGGTGCACTAGTTACAGCCACAATTAAGTCATTAGCTTTAGGACAAATAGTAAAACCAACATCTTATTATTATGTCAAACTGTGTCCTAAAATAAGTGAACGACAACCAAACATACAAATTACTGTAACTGAAACCAATTACTTAGTTTATAAAATCACTGCTGCATCTACCTTAAAACTGGAGAAGGATGCCACATGCCACAAACTGGCTCAACAAAGTTCACGTTATGTACCACATCCCCTTTCACCAGCCATAAGCATAACCCTTCCTGTTATAATTTTCCAACCCATGTAAGTGAATTTTGTATTTCGAATTCAACAGTTATTTGTGTTGGCACAGAAGAAGAGTTTCCAGTCTGAATTACTATGAAAGACATTGCTACATGGACATAAAGCAATCCAAGTATAGCATTGTTATTTAGAAACAACCACCTTTTCTGCATATTCAGCTCTTATGAATCACATAAATGCTAATATCCAGGCTGCTAAATCTGTGCATTTAATGTACGCTAGATCAGGGACATAAATGAGACTAAATAGATGTCTCTGAATGAAGAAAACAACATTTGTACTTGAGGAGCAAATGCACTGCATGTGTGAAACCCACAGTTATCTGTAAAGTCAAAAGATGTAAAAATACCATTGAAATGCTATCTAACATGAACACGTAAAATGTGTATAGACATGAATGCATTTTAAACTGTTTAACTATCGTTTTACTTATCTAAACAAAGTATACATTATGTGAAAAATATTTTGTTTTGCATGAAAGGGTATTACGTATTCAGTAAATGTCTTATATAATAACTGTTACATTATTGAATATACAATGACTTGCCATTTTAAGCTAAACATCTTACTGCATCTTAATATTGAAAAGTTAAAGCAGGTGGTTATTCTAAAAGATGTAGATATTGCATGGTACAACTTATAGCCAGGTTTCTAATCATCAATGGTTAAACTAGTTTGAGCCAATCTGCAAACAAGATCCCCCAACACAAGAAACCTTGTCAATTGTTATCACTATAGAGCACATAATTCTTTTTCAAGTGTGTTTAGTGCCATCGGCAGCAAGATCATTAGAAGAAAGTTATTAATCTTAAACAAATTACCTTCCCTGATCAATCAGAGGGTTTTCATTCATAGTCATAAAGGCTATCCAGTACATCCTCATAGGTATCTGTGTCATAGTTAATAGTTTCTGTTGCAGGAGCAGCTATAACAGTCTGAAGGATATTAATTGCCAGAAAACAGTTTTCCAAAAGTCTTGAAAGCCTTCATTCTCAGATCTTCGAAAAAAGTAAAAATAATATTTACTGTAAAGATCAGAATGTCACAATCCTTGACATCACCATGCAGCATTGATGTCGATTCTCACTGAGCTGATGAGAGTCGTGTGAACATCAGAGCAGTGATATTGAATAAACGTATTACTCCTAAGGACTTCCTGCATACTTTTGTTAATTACTATTGCATTACTCTGGGTAGCCTAACACAGCAGAAAGTAAACAAAGTGAAAATGTAAAGTACAAACATTTTCCCCTCAGTTCTGATGCGTTTATTATATTTTGTGTTCATTCTAAAAAAAACCAGTATAGTACATATTTACATTTTGGAATTAAAGTTGTAAAATAGCTTTGTTTAAAATCTCTGCAATTACATAAATGGTACTGATGGTAGAAAGACAATGTCCCCATTTCTTACCTCAAGAGTTTTTTCCTTCTAAACTTCAAGCAAGTGGATGTGAAATGTGAAACCTGTTAGAATTACAGATCTCTAGCAGAGGCTACTGTTTGGAGGAGAATTACACAACTGTCCTATTCATCTCCCAACTCTACCAACTTCAAGCAGAATATTATGAATTCATGATTCCAATGTACTGACACACTAACTAAATGCCAGTTTCTTGAAAGAAACTCTTTATGAAGAAGGTTTTTTAGGCACAAGGATATGAAATTCCTTGCGGAATATAAGACAGCACAAGCCTTCATTTTTTGGATTTCCTACAGATATTTCTCAAATACCCAAGAACCAAAATCTTTTAGACTAAGTTAGGTATTCCAAATGCAAAATAACTTTTAGTGAAAATGCATTTACACAAAATATATGAAGAATGAAATACTTTGTTTCTGTAATATAGTTAGAAAATACACGCCTAATTTAAAATACTCATCTTGTAATAAACACCTTGGACTTTTCACTATATTTGTCTAAACTATAGGCCAGCATTTATTATTTTTATGTTTATGTATTGTATATATTTTGGTGTAGAGATAGTCAGAAAGACAGACAGACAGACAGACCGATAGATGTTAGATAGATAGACTGTTTTACCTATATATATATAATATATATTATTTAGTATACTTTAATTTGCAAAAAGGATGTATTTGCAAATGGTATTTACATTTAAAACAGAAGTTTTATTTTGTGTATTTTGTACACTGCACAACAAAACAAAATATTTATTGATGCATTTAAATAATAAAAAGTTGAATAAACCACAAAAGTATATTATCAAATATCACAATCAATAAAAAAAAATATAACAGCAATACAAAAACAAGTCTTACCTTGGCTTCTACCTTCTGAACTGGTTTCAGGTTAGATTATCTGCAGTGCATGTGTTATTTGACTCTAGACCATAGCAAAACGAATCTCACACTGGAGGAGGGTGGGTACTTATCATTCTTAACACCAGCTTGAAAATGTCTTACAGGGAGACTTACTTTTTTGATGAAGTCAAACACTTAAAGTTTTATTGTTCTTAATTTGTTTGTGTTGTTGTGTGTGTTATATAATATATATATATATATTATATATATATATTATCATTATCAAAATATGAAAATCTCAGGAGTGCTCCATTCTTATCCTAAGTGTGTGGATATATATATATATATATATATTATATATATATATATATAAATATCCGAGAAAAGTCCAATGCACTCAGGGAATTTTCAAAGCACACTTACAGGGTTATTCATAAAAGTTCTTATCGTTTAAAATGGTGCTAATTTTGCCCCAACCAATCAGATCTTATTTAACATTTGAAAGCCAACACCTGATTGTTGGGGCAAATTAGCACCATTTAAACGATAAGAACTTTTCTTGAATACCCTGTTAATTCTTTATTAATAGTGCATTTCAACAGGCAACGTTTCGGCTCCTGGTTCTGAGCCTTGTCAAGCCTACACATCAAAAGTGCAAATATATATATATACAAAGTGACTACCTCACATCCTGTGACATCATATAATTAACTGAAACAGATCATACAAACCAACAATCATGTGTTATCCAATTAAGCTGTGCAACATGATTCTATAAATGGTGACCATAGTAATACAGGATAATCATTATTAATATTAATCAGTGTCTGGATTAAGATAAATATAAATAAAACAGTGATAAATAGTGACAAATGGTGACATGTAAAATTCTAATAAAACCAACTATGGGCTATGGGTTAATTTAGATATTATTTTCATACGTGTACTAAATAATTTTTCACCATTTTTATAAAAAAAATAACTAATACATATAGAGAAATAGTAAGTGATAACAATTCACCAGAAGGTACAGGATACTCAACTTCAGTCAATTTATATTGAGTAGTAATAGTCACTTTGTTATATATATATATATATATATATATATATATAATATATATCACTGCACTCAGGAAGTCCATATCATTTTTAGCAGGGGGTACATTATTCATTAATAATTCACCAGTACAGCAACCTTTTGGAGTAGAAAATTTAGCTTGGTGTTTGACCAGTTATTGCAAATACCATCACACACACATACACACACACGTTCCAAATTGCACCCACCTGGTACAAACCTCCACTGTCCCCCCTGCCATCACCCTCACAAGCATAGTCACCATACCCTCCCCCTATATATTGCCCCTCCCAAAGAACCACCCTACTAAGCCCCACCACCATTACCCCCCAGCACAGTCTCCATACCCTATATGGCATCTTGCCACCGACCCACCCAAGCACAGATTTCCTAACCTCCCCCTGCCATCACTCCCCTAAAGAACCAGCTCACTAACCCCCACCCCCCAATTACTGTCTCAGTACCCTTCAATGACCCATCTGTCATCACAATATCAAACAATAGAAATATAGATCCCTTCGAAATATCTGCACACTCTATGTCATGTAATAAAATCCTTTATTGTGACTTAGGGAGAAATGGACCTGAATACCCAAACAATAAGTTAAAAACAATCAAAATCTATCAAGCTATGTACATATAGTGGTGCCTATTATACAAGTCAAAATTTATACAATGGGAATACCCAAATGTTTTTTTTTTTTTTGTAAAGCCGTACCTCCTTCCTGTGTTAAGTCTTACAGTAACAGTCGCTGTTTTGAACAAGTGCATCCTTGGTAAACGTCCTAAAGTCACGGACAGGCAGGTAAACCATTTTCAGTTCAGCATAGTTACACGCGTGGGAATGCCGTCATGGAAGCACTCCAATTAGGCTAATTTACAACTACATTAGTGGGAAGTGCTACTGATCTGGTCAAACATTTATACAAACATAGAAAAGATAATCAATGCACATTCCTAGGCCCCATCAAGTCTATTATTTGCACACTGGCATACTTCATAAACAAGGGGTTTTAGTATACATTACTGTGATCACATGAATGAAAAGCCTTCCAACCACCTCAAGGTAGCCCCAGTCTGGAAGGTCCTAACTTCTAACCTTTTTACTTAAATTATCATTAGCAATGATAATTTATTTCTCTAGTTGTGCACTGGATACATACACAGGCTTTCTCACTTCCCCCCAGCCCTTTGGCTTTTTAAAATGAGGGAAGAGGCCACCCAGTGCTTTATATTAAAGGTATAGGACCTCCCATAAAAGGGGCATGTTGGGGGTGCTATTAGGACCTTCCAGACTGGGGTTACCTTGACGTGGTTGGAAGGCTTTTCATTCATGTGATCAAGTAATGTATACTAAAACCCCTTTGTTTATAAAGTATGCTAGTGTGCAGATAATATGATATTGTATGGGGCTAGGAATGTGCATTGATTATCTTTTCTATGTTTGTAAGTCACAATAAAGGATTTTTATTACGACAGAGAGTGTGCAGGTATTTCCGAATGGATTCTATATTTCTATTGTTTGATATGGTTCCAGTTAGTTCTAGTACCTCTCCTGAATATTCTAGATGTGGAAAGGGTTTACAAATTTTGTACTATATATGTTACCTTTAGTAGTGCCCATCTCAAATTTTGCTTTTTCCCTCTGTCATCACACCACACCCAAGAGCCCCCCCCAAGCCAGAGAACACACGGAGCCAGAGAAATCTGCTGAATGTTACCTGCTGAGATTCCCCCGGGTGCTGCTACAGGAGCGATCTTCTAGCCAGGGATGGAAAGGTGCGGAATAACATGGCAGACGACACCCCCAATCGAACGTGTGTATGAAGTTTAAGTGTTCCAATGCGGTTGGTGGGGGGGAGAGAGGGATGGTAATGGTGCCTGAGGCTGTGCATTTTTTACTTCCAGGTTATAATCGGCATGCTACTATGTAGTTAGCCCCATAGTTTTTAGTAGAAGGGGTGGATTTTATTAAGATATGGGCATACTTACCGGTTCTCGTTCTGCCACGGGTTTGTTCAATTTCAGTGACTAAATTTTGTCAGTAAAATTTACTATTAAATTTTTATAATGTTTAAATTAGGTTTGTCTGATAGATTTAGCCTCCTTCCCACTCCTTCACACTAACCAATTTCCCCTAAATAAGTAAAATAAGTACTCCATTCTTATAGCCTACTTCATACGTTCTTTATTTAGATTTATTCTTTATTTAGCTAGTGCAATCTTCCTTGAATAGTATGTTAACTGAAAAATGACTTAGTCTCACCACAATCTAAAAATCACATCATGAGACAGAAGAGACTTTTGAAACCAATGAGATTTGTTCCAAAATCAGCCAATTCAAAAACAAACTCAACAGAAGTCAACGGGAGCCAAAACGTTTTCGGCAATCGGTATCAAATATTTGATACCGATAAAGTTGATAAAGTTTGATATGCATTATTCCATTTTGAAAGTTTGATATAGAATATTTGATTTTGAATAACTAATAAACCTAATGTTCTGAAAACTTTCAGTTTCGAAAAGTCTTGAAGATCCCATCCCTATTTAGCTGTCCTTACTTCAGTACTTCGAGGTGTGTGTTGCTGCATGTTTCAGTCCAGACATGTTTTACTCTCTTGAAACTGGACTATCCTTAATAATCTAATGGTTCGAGCAGGCATGCTCAGTATTCACTATCAGTCAGAACAGGAGTAAATTTCCACCATGCAATTTATACTGTACATACCAACTGTCACCATTCCAGCTACAGCAAAAACTGCACACAGCAGAAGTGTTTAAAAGCACTTGATTTACAGCTAAAGTACAAGATACTGTAGATTGGATATCTAAATAAATAGGGGACTGATCAGGTGAAAATGGTATGGAAGAATTATAGTTTGTATAGATATATATATTAATCCCTTATATAATAAATGTATAATTTCATGGGGAATACATTGGGTTTTTCGGAGGTACTATGTTGGTGGGGGGTAGGTAAAAGTAATTACATAGGGACAGGGTTTTTTGTGTGTTAAGCACTAAATAAACAGTTATATCGGTATTAACAAATATGTAGTAATGACATTAAAGTATATAGAAATGAGGCAAACATATGCATAAATAAAAGTACTTGCATAGTCCCCACTCCTGTTTTGTAATGGAATCTTCAAAATGGAGTGTTAAGCCACACCCCAGGAAGTTTTACAGGAGGGCAATGGAAGCTTACAAAGGAACATATTTTCACTTCACTTTTAGTGTTGTATCCATGGTGTGCTTAATATTAGACTGACAGCAGTGTTAGCAAATCAAAACATTTTGGTGTTAGTAGGGAAGTAGAAAGTGTTTATAGGAAGTTGCAAGACTTATATGTCACATCCTTGTAATCATGTGTCAGTCTTAGTAAAAACATTCTTCTCACTCTCACATAACCCACAATAACCCCTCCCCTCTCAATAGACAAAAAGGAGAGCTGCTGTTTGTTGGAAGGAAGGGGTATCTACAAATCCCAGAATTCCCTAATTACAGAGTGCGTGTAGAGGAATGCTGGGAGTTGTAGTTTGAATTCCCTAACTACAGAGTGCTTGTAGAGGAATGCTGGGAGTTGTAGTTTTCAAACATATGGAGATCTTACTGGTTGCTTATCCCTGCTATATATGATAGGGGGACTGTAAGGAAAACATTTCCATGCCAACTTCTTTGTGTGGAGTGAGTTTGTTAATGGTTTATTACATTGAAGCCATGAACAGTGAACCGGTGTCCTGAACTGAAAATGTCATAAGACTGAAACATGACAGGATAGTCTGGGTTCTTTTATAGGACCTCAGATTTACCATAGTGTTCCTCCCCTACACATTTACCAATATTGATCCCTCTCTAACACATTTACCAATAGTGATCCCTGTCTAACACATTTACCAATAGTGATCCCTCTCTAACACATTTACAATAGTGAACCCCTAACATTTTACCAATAGTGATCCCTCTCTAACAGAATCCCTGGTGACAGCTGAGTTAATGGAGAGGGTGAGTATTGAAAGACATATTGATATCTTAATTATAGAATGATCCAATGGATCTCCTATTGATCTATTATTGGTTGGAAATTTAAGGTGGATGATTGATTCAAGCTCTGCACAACAGTTGTATTTCACTGTGTGTTTCTACCAATTAGACTTTTTTGGAAATAGCTGATTGAAACTAATTCTGATTAGAAAAGAATCTTGTTTGGTACTATACCAATCAGATTATTTCAAAAGAATCTGATTGTAACTAATTCTGATTGGTTACAATTAGATTCTTCCAGAAAGCATACTGAAAAATTTTTCTGAAAGAATCTGACTAACCAATTCTAATTAAGTTACAATCAGGTTTTTTTTTTTTAGAAAGAATCTTATGGTATACCAATCAGATTATTTTCCAATCAGAATTGGTTACAATGAGATTCTTTCAGAAACAATCTTCTGAGATTCTGCCTTTGTATTTGTGTAAAATATTAATTTAGGGGATGTGACACTAATAAACCAAGATTTTATGGATTTCTTTTATCTTGCCTTTATGTTTTTTGTACAAATCCGTAAATTTTATAGTAGTGGTGTATAAAGATTTTATATCATCTGTATCCAGATATAGCTAAACATACACCCACATATTTCCCAACGGGCACACTTTTGCTAGTGTATATATAGAGCTAGTGTGCTAGTGTTGGGCTGAAACGCGTAGGTATCCAGACCTACCTCATGTTTGATATTAAATCTGCTGTGCTGTGCTTTGTGTGTATCTTATCCTATGTATCTTATCCTATGTATTACACCTATACTTCAGCACCCCGGTGGATGACTACAGGATGGAGTGGGAAGATTCCTCTTTGCAATGTACATATCCTTCCTTTATATAAAATTATTTTCATTTTGTGGAGATTGCATTGAGTTTTTTAGACTGTACTATGTGGGGGGGTAGGCTAAAATAATATTATACATAGTAAAAGTGATATTGTAATGTAAAAGGTATTAACATGAATTAGTTTATTAATATGTACAAATAAAGATATATAAGTGTGTAACAGTGTGTAAATGGCATATTGAAATAAAAAATAAAAAAGTACAACCTACAGAATCTCCCCACGTTTGAATGGACTAGTCAAAATGGGAGCTATAGACACATCTCTCAAATTTATTAAATTCTGCATGGAAGTTTTGCTGCCATTTCCTTATGTCCTTATTATCCAATAGGTGTGCTTCTGGTAGCTGCTGTAGCACTACATCACATCCTGACGCAATGCATGCTTTACAGTAACATCCTTTAGCTTTGCATGTGGTAGAGACTTACTGAGCATGTGCGAGTTAATGGCCAATCAAAGAAAGTTTGTCTGTAGTATTCAATTAGATCAACTGGACTTGAAATGTAGTTCTTGAAGACGTTTCGCTAGTCATCCGGCTGGCTTTCTCAATTCAGAATGACTTGTACAAGAATCTGTGGCAATTATGTACCCTGGAAAATCCCAATTAGCATATCACAGCCAGGTGTTAAGGGTGTGATTAGATAGTGGCTAAGAGGTGTTATAGGAACGCCCAGAGTAAGGTGTTAAAACAGCATTGTACATGGCAGACAGTTGGTGTCGAACCCCCCCACCTCTATTTAGGCTTGGTTTTATTTTCACATAAATGGCCTCCTTCACACCTCTTTTGAACCAGTCACGTTCCTTCGCCAGTATGTTAACATTACAATCTTCAAAGGTATGCTTTATCCTTAAGATGCAGGTACACGGCTGAGTCCTGACCCGAGGAATTGGCTCTTCTGTGCTGGGCCATACGTTGATGCAGTTGCTGTTTGTTGTCTCCCCACAACAAATCAGAGCATTCTTCACTGCACTGCACTGCATATATGATGTCGCTTTTCTTGTGTTCGGTATTGGGTCTTTCGGATGTACCAATTGCTGCCTCAGTGTGTTGTTCGGTTTAAAGCAGACAGGGATACGATGTTTTTTGAAAATTCTTCTTAATTTCTCGGAGACCCCTGCTACATATGGGATGACCATGTTCTTTCTCCTGTCTTGCTTTTCCCTTCACTGTTGGTATTCGTGTTATTTTCTTTCCTTACTTCTTTTGACAATGCAGTGCAGTGAAGAATGCTCTGATTTGTATGTGGGGGAGACCAAACAGCAACTGCATCAACGTATGGCCCAGCATAGAAGAGCCAATTCCTCGGGTCAGGACTCAGCCGTGTACCTGCATCTAAGGATAAAGGACATACCTTGAAGATTGTAATGTTAACATACTGGCGAAGGAACGTGACTGGTTCAAGAGAGGTGTGAAGGAGGCCATTTATGTGAAAATAAAGAAACCAAGCCTAAATAGAGGTGGGGGGGTTCGACACCAACTGTCTGCCATGTACAATGCTGTTTTAACACCTTACTCTGGGCGTTCCTATAAACCTCTTAGCCACTATCTAATCCACACCTTAACACCTGGCTGTGATATGCTAATTGGGATTTTCCAGGGTACATAATTGCCACAGATTTCTGTACAAGTCATTCTGAATTGAGAAAGCCAGTCGGATGACTAGCGAAACGTCTTCAAGAACTACATTTCAAGTCCAGTTGATCTAATTGAATACTACAGATATACCATGACCTGGATGAATGAGAACCTTCACAAGCAAAAGAAAGTTTGCTTTCAGTAAGTGTAGATGATATCCGCTGTATTGATTGTGGGAGAGACTACTGAGCATGTGCGAGTTAATGGCCAATCAAAAGAAAGTTTGCTTTCCCAGAAGTGTAGATGATATCCAGCTGTGATTGCATTGTGGGAGAGACTTACTGAGCATGTGTGAGTTAATGGCCAATCAAAACAAAGTTTGCTTCTCGGTAAGTGTAGATGATATCAGCTGTATTGCATGTGGGAGAGTGCTTCACATCCTGATGCAATGTGTGTAGTGGAAGTGGCTGGGAGTGGCCAAACGACACTGTCTGTCTCTCTCTCTGCTGTCTCTTTCTCTCTGTCTGTCTCCTCTCTGTCTCTATCCCTCTGTCCTCTCGTCTGTCTCTCTCTCTGTCTGTCTGTCTCTCTCTTTCTTTCTGTCTGTCTCTCTCTGTCAATTTCTCTGTCTCTTTCTCCTATTCTGTTAGCAGCAGTGCACACAATGATCAGCTTCCAGGTTAGTACAATTATTATAAATTGTCACATTACGTAATAGTGGCGACTGTATTCTAGAGCCAATAGGAATACCCCATATTAACAAAGCACCAGGTTCCTCCTTACTGCTGCATGTGTGTAAAGTTCAGCATCTAACAAAGCCCTTCAACATTGGTGTAATCCAGGTAAAAGCCAATAGTGTTCGTTTAACTGGGAGAGAAGGCATGCCTATAGAAATGGTGGGCGATCCCTGCTGTTGCTAGGTATTGAGACGCTGCCTTCCTGCTTGAGAGCCCTGGGGATTAGCTGGAGGGGGAGTTAATGTGTGTACAGTATTATTGTAATACAACTTGACAGCACCGGTCTGGGGCTCCAAGTGCCGATGGAAGCCCCGCGGAGCCTCCCAACACTCGCGGCAGGGCCTGGAGCGCTGGTTTTTGGCCGCGAACAACCGCAAACACCCCCTGGAAGACAGAACTACCGGGAAAGGCTCCAAGTGCCGCGGAGCCTCCCAACACTCGCGGCGGGGCCTGGAAGTTGGAACTACCAGGAAGGGCTCCAAATGCCATGGGAAGCCCCGCGGAGCCTCCCAACACTCGCGGCAGGGCCTGGTTTTCAGCCGCAACCAGCCGCAAACTACCCCTGGAAGACGGACTACGGGAAGGCTCCAAGTGCCGCGAGAAGTTACATTAGGTAAAAACATATCTTAAACAAATAATTACAACTACAAAATAAACAGCATTATTACGTCATTCTAGTAGGACTACCCTAATATGGGGGCCTTGTAGTGGCGGGTAGCTTACACTTAATATATTAATAATATTTTAATAAATATATGTAACTAACACTCCAGCAAATTAAACTATATAAAATTAACACATAAAAAACCCACTGTGCACCAACAGGCACACTTTTGCTAGTATATATATATATATATATATATATATATATATATATATATATAGTCCTGTATCAAAAGATAGGTGTGCATCAAGGGCTCTTATTCGTGAGTTTTTATTATGTGCAACACATTGGGCAGCGTTTCGGTCCAGATCTGGGACCATTATCAAGCCAACGGTTATATTTACTTAAAATGAAAAATTAGATAATCACCCGGTGCTTAGGGATCACTATAACAACCATAGCCAAACGGAAAGAAGAGTGAGCTACAACGTACCGCAGACAATATTGCAAAAGTACAAGTCTTTATTTAATCATATGAAAATTTCACTCACGGTACATGTGTACAGATTCAGATCCCACACAGGAGAGGAGTATCGTGCTCGTGAGGCACCGCCTTACGCGTTTCGTGACCGTATGTCACTTCCTCAGAGGGGAACAGGCAGCGTATCAATACCTAGCAACAGCAGGGATCGCCCACCATTTCTATAGGCAATGCCTTCTCTCCCAGTTAAACGGAACACTATTGGCTTTTACTGGATTACGACCAATGTGAAGGGCTTTGTTAGATGCTGAACTTTACACACATGCAGCAGTAAGGAGGAACCTGGTGCTTGTGTTAATATGGGGTATTCCTATTGGGCTGCTAGAATACAGTCGGCCACTATTACAGTAATGTGACAATTTATAATATGTAAACCTGGAAGCTGATCATTGTGTGCACTGCTGCTAACAGAATAGGAGAAAGAGACAGAGAAATTGACAGAGAGAGACAGACAGAAAGAAAGAGAGAGACAGACAGACAGAGAGAGAGACAGACAGAGAGAGACAGAGGGATAGACAGAGAGAGAGACAGACAGAGAGAAAGAGACAGGCAGAGAGAGACAGACAGTGTCGGTTGGCCACTCCCAGCCACTTCCACTAACATTGCATCAGGATGTGAAGCACTCTCCCACAATGCAATACAGCTGGATATCATCTACACTTACCGGGAAAGCAAACTTTTTGATTGGCCATTAATCCACACATGCTCAGTAAGTCTCTCCCACAATGCAATACAGCTGGATATCATCTACACACTGGGAAAGCAAACTTTCTTTTGATTGGCCATTAACTCGCACATGCTCAGTAAGTCTCTCCCACAATGCAATACAGCTGGATATCATCTACACTTACTGGGAAAGCAAACTTTCTTTTGCTTGTGAAGGTTCTCATTCATCCAGGTCATGGTATATCTGTAGTATTCAATTAGATCAACTGGACTTGAAATGTAGTTCTTGAAGACGTTTCGCTAGTCATCCGACTGGCTTTCTCAATTCAGAATGACTTGTACAAGAATCTGTGGCAATTATGTACCCTGGAAAATCCCAATTAGCATATCACAGCCAGGTGTTAAGGGTGTGATTAGATAGTGGGTAAGAGGTGTTATAGGAACGCCCAGAGTAAGGTGTTTAAAACAGCATTGTACATGGCAGACAGTTGTGTCGAACCCCCCCACCTCTATAGGCTTGGTTTCTTTATTTTCACATAAATGGCCTCCTTCACACCTCTCTTGAACCAGTCACGTTCTTCGCCAGTATGTTAACATTACAATCTTCAAAGGTATGTCCTTTATCCTTAAGATGCAGGTACACGGCTGAGTCCTGACCCGAGGAATTGGCTCTTCTATGCTGGGCCATACGTTGATGCAGTTGCTGTTTGGTCTCCCCCACATACAAATCAGAGCATTCTTCACTGCACTGCATTGTCAAAAGAAGTAGAAGGAAAGAAAATAACACGAATACCAACAGTGAAGGGGAAAAGCAAGACAGGAGAAAGAACATGGTCATCCCATATGTAGCAGGGGTCTCCGAGAAATTAAGAAGAATTTTCAAAAAACATCGTATCCCTGTCTGCTTTAAACCGAACAAAAACACTGAGGCAGCAATTGGTACATCCGAAAGACCCAATACCGAAACACAAGAAAAGCGACATCATTATGCAGTGGCATGCAGTGAAGAATGCTCTGATTTGTATGTGGGGGAGACCAAACAGCAACTGCATCAAAGTATGGCCTGCACAGAAGAGCCAATTCCTCGGGTCAGGACTCAGCCGTGTACCTGCATCTTAAGGATAAAGGACATACCTTTGAAGATTGTAATGTTAACATACTGGCGAAGGAACGTGACAGGTTCAAAAGAGGTGTGAAGGAGGCCATTTATGTGAAAATAAAGAAACCAAGCCTAAATAGAGGTGGGGGGGTTCGACACCAACTGTCTGCCATGTACAATGCTGTTTTAACACCTTACTCTGGGCGTTCCTATAACACCTCTTAGCCACTATCTAATCACACCCTTAACACCTGGCTGTGATATGCTAATTGGGATTTTCCAGGGTACATAATTGCCACAGATTCTTGTACAAGTCATTCTGAATTGAGAAAGCCAGCCGGATGACTAGCGAAACGTCTTCAAGAACTACATTTCAAGTCCAGTTGATCTAATTGAATACTACAGACAAACTTTCTTTTGATTGGCCATTAACTCGCACATGCTCAGTAAGTCTCTACCACAATGCAAAGCTAAAGGATGTTACTGTAAAGCATGCATTGCGTCAGGATGTGATGTAGTGCTACAGCAGCTACCAGAAGCACACCTATTGGATAATAAGGACAATAAGGAAATGGCAGCAAACTTCCATGCAGAATTTAATAAATTTGAGAGATGTGTCTATAGCTCCCATTTTGACTAGTCCATTCAAACGTGGGGAGATTCTGTAGGTTAGTACTTTTTTATTTTTTATTTCATATGCCATTTACACACTGTTACACACTTATATATCTTTATTTTGTACATATTAATAAACTAATTCATGTTATACCTTTTACATTACAATATACACTTTTACTATGTATAATATTATTTTAGCCTACCCCCACCTACATAGTACAGTCTAAAAACTCAATGCAATCTCCACAAAATGGAAAATAATTTTATATAAAGGAAGGATATGTACATTGCAAAGAGGAATCTTCCACACTCCATCCTGTAGTCATCCACCGGGGTGCTGAAGTATAGGTGTAATACATAGGATAAGATACATAGGATAAGATACACAGCAAAGCACAGCACAGCAGATTTAATATCAAACATGAGGTAGGTCTGGATACCTACGCGTTTCAGCCCAACACTAGCACACTAGCTCTATATATACACTAGCAAAAGTGTGCCCGTTGGGAAATATGTGGGTGTATGTTTAGCTATATCTGGATACAGATGATATAAAATCTTTATACACACTACTATAAAATTTACGGATTTGTACAAAAAACATAAAGGCAAGATAAAAGAAATCCTATAAAATCTTGGTTATATTAGTGTCACATCCCCTAAATTAATATTTTACACAATATACAAAGGCAGAATCTCAGAAGATTGTTTCTGAAAGAATCTCATTGTAACCAATTCTGATTGGAAAATAATCTGATTGGTATACCAATAAGATTCTTTCTAAAAAAAAAAACCTGATTGTAACTTAATTAGAATTGGTTAGTCAGATTCTTTCAGAAAGAATTTTTCAGTATGCTTTCTGGAAGAATCTAATTGTAACCAATCAGAATTAGTTACAATCAGATTCTTTTAGAAATAATCTGATTGGTATAGTAACCAACAAGATTCTTTTCTAATCAGAATTAGTTTCAATCAGCTTATTTCCAAAAAAGTCTAATTGGTAGAAACACCACAGTGAAATACAACTGTTGTGCAGAGCTTGAATCAATCATCCACCTTAAATTTCCAACCAATAATAGATCAATAGGAGATCCATTGGATCATTCTATAATTAAGATATCAATATGTCTTTCAATACTCACCCTCTCCATTAACTCAGCTGTCACCAGGGATTCTGTTAGAGAGGGATCACTATTGGTAAATATGTTAGAGAGGGATCACTATTGGTAAATGTGTTAGAGAGGGATCACTATTGGTAAATGTGTTAGACAGGGATCACTATTGGTAAATGTGTTAGAGAGGGATCAATATTGGTAAATGTGTTAGAGAGGGAACACTATTGGTAAATCTGAGGTCCTATAAAGAACCCAGACTATCCTGTCATGTTTCAGTCTTATGACATTTTATCAGTTCAGGACACCGGTTCACCTGTTCATGGCTTCAATGTAATAAACCATTAACAAACTCACTCCACACAAAGAAGTTGGCATGGAAATGTTTTCCTTACAGTCCCCCTATCATATATAGCAGGGATAAGCAACCAGTAGATCTCCATATGTTTGAAAACTACAACTCCCAGCATTCCTCTACAAGCACTCTGTAGTTAGGGAATTCAAACTACAACTCCCAGCATTCCTCTACACGCACTCTGTAATTAGGGAATTCTGGGATTTGTAGATACCCCTTCCTGTCCAACAAACAGCAGCTCTCCTTTTTGTCTATTGAGAGGGGAGGGGTTATGTGGAGTTATGTGAGAGTGAGAAGAATGTTTTTACTAAGACTGACACATGTATTACAAGGATGTGACATATAAGTCTTGCAACTTCCTAATAACACTTTCTACTTCCCTACTAACACCCAGAAAATGTTTTGATTTGCTAACACTGCTGTCAGTCTAATATTAAGCACACCATTGGATACAACACTAAAAGTGAAGTGATAAATATGTTCCTTTGTAAGCTTCCATTGCCTCCCTGTAAAACTTCCTGGGGTGTGGCTTAACACTCCATTTTGAAGATTCCATTACAAAACAGGAGTGGGGACTATGCAAGTACTTTTATTTATGCATATGTTTTGCCTCATTTCTATATACTTTAATGTCATTACTACATATTTGTTAATACCGATATAACTGTTTATTTAGTGCTTAAACAACACATAAACCCTGTCCCTATGTATATTACTTTTACCTACCCCCACCAACATAGTACCTCCGAAAAACCCAATGTATTCCCCATGAAATTATACATTTATTTATATAAGGGATATATATATATATCTATACAAAATCTATAATTCTTCCATACCATTTTCACCTTGATCAGTCCCCTATTTATTTAGATATCCAATCTACAGTATCTTGTACTTTAGCTGTAAATCAAGTGCTTTTAAACACTTCTGCTGTGTGCAGTTTTGCTGTAGCTGGAATGGTGACAGTTGGTATGTACAGTATAAATTGCATGGTGGAAATTTACTCTCTGTTCTGACTGATAGTGAATACTGAGCATGCCTGCTCGAACCATTAGATTATTAAGGATAGTCAGTTCTAAGAGAGTAAAACATGTACTGGACTGAAACATGCAGCAACACACACCTCGAAGTACTGAAGTAAGGACAGCTAAATAGGGATGGGATCTTCAAGAACTTTTCGAAACTGAAAGTTTTCAGAACATTAGGTTTATTAGTTATTCAAAATCAAATATTCTATATCAAACTTTCAAAATGGAATAATGCATATCAAACTTTATCAACTTTATCGGTATCAAATATTTGATACCGATTGCCGAAAACGTTTTTGGCTCCCGTTGACTTCTGTTGAGTTTGTTTTTGAATTGGCTGATTTTGGAACAAATCTCATTGGTTTCAAAAGTCTCTTCTGCTATCATGTATTGATTTTTAGATTGTGGTGAGACTAAGTCATTTTTTCAGTTAACATACTATTCAAGGAAGATTGCACTAGCTAAATAAAGAATAAATCTAAATAAAGAACGTATGAAGTAGGCTATAAGAATGGAGTACTTATTTTACTTATTTAGGGGAAATGAAGTTAGTGTGAAGGAGTGGGAAGGAGGCTAAATCTATCAGACAAACCTAATTTAACATTATAAAAATTTAATAGTAAATTTTACTGACAAAATTTAGTCACTGAAATTGAACAAACCCGCTGGCAGAACGAGACCCGGTAAGTATGCCCATATCTTAATAAAATCCACCCCTTCTACTAAAACCTATGGGGCTACTACATAGTAGCATGCCGATTATAACCTGGAAGTAAAAAATGCACAGCCTCAGGCACCATTACCATCCCTCTCTCCCCCCACCAACCGCATTGGAACACTTAAACTTCATACACACGTTCGATTGGGGGTGTCGTCTGCCATGTTATTCGCGCACTTTCCATCCCTGGCTAGAAGATCGCTCCTGTAGCAGCACCCTGGGGGAATACTGAGCAGGTAACATTCAGCAGATTTCTCTGGCTCCGTGTGTTCTCTGGCTTGGGGGGGGGCTCTTGGGTGTGTGTGATGACAGAGGGAAAAAGCAAAATTTGAGATTGGGCACTACTAAAGGTAACATATATAGTACAAAATTTGTAAACCCTTTCCACATCTAGAATATTCAGGAGAGGTACTAGAACTAACTGGAACCATATCAAACAATAGAAATATAGAATCCATTCGGAAATACCTGCACACTCTCTGTCATGTAATAAAAATCCTTTATTGTGACTTACAAACATAGAAAAGATAATCAATGCACATTCCTAGGCCCCATACAATATCATATTATCTGCACACTAGCATACTTTATAAACAAAGGGGTTTTAGTATACATTACTGTGATCACATGAATGAAAAGCCTTCCAACCACGTCAAGGTAACCCCAGTCTGGAAGGTCCTAATAGCACCCCCAACATGCCCCTTTTATGGGAGGTCCTATACCTTTAATATAAAGCACTGGGTGGCCTCTTCCCTCATTTTAAAAAGCCAAAGGGCTGGGGGGAAGTGAGAAAGCCTGTTGTATGTATCCAGTGCACAACTATGAGAAATAAATTATCATTGCTAATGATAATTTAAGTAAAAAAGGTTAGAAGTTAGGACCTTCCAGACTGGGGCTACCTTGAGGTGGTTGGAAGGCTTTTCATTCATGTGATCACAGTAATGTATACTAAAACCCCTTTGTTTATGAAGTATGCCAGTGTGCAAATAATATGATACTGTATGGGGCCTAGGAATGTGCATTGATTATCTTTTCTATGTTTGTATAAATGTTTGACCAGATCAGTAGCACTTCCACTAAATGTAGTTGTAAATTAGCCTAATTGGAGTGCTTCCATGACGGCATTCCCACGCGTGTAACTATGCTGAACTGAAAATGGTTTACTCTGCCTGTCCGTGACTTTAGGACTGTTTACCAAGGATGCACTTGTTCAAAACAGCGACTGTTAACTGTAAGACTTAACACAGGAAGGAGGTACGGCTTTACAAAAAAAAAAAACAATTTGGGTATTCCCATTGTATAAATTTTGACTTGTATAATAGGCACCACTATATGTACATAGCTTGATAGATTTTGATTGTTTTTAACTTGTTTGGGTATTCAGGTCCATTTCTCCCTAAGTCACAATAAAGGATTTTTATTACATGACATAGAGTGTGCAGATATTTCCGAAGGGATTCTATATTTCTATTGTTTGATATTGTGATGACAGATGGGTCATTGAAGGGTACTGAGACAGTAATTGGGGGGTGGGGGTTAGTGAGCTGGTTCTTTAGGGGAGTGATGGCAGGGGGAGGTTAGGAAATCTGTGCTTGGGTGGGTCGGTGGCAAGGATGCCATATAGGGTATGGAGACTGTGCTTGGGGGTAATGGTGGTGGGGCTAGTAGGGTGGTTCTTTGGGAGGGGCAATAGTAGGGGGAGGGTATGGTGACTATGCTTGTGAGGGTGATGGCAGGGGGGACAGTGGAGGTTTGTACCAGGTGGGTGCAATTTGGAACGTGTGTGTGTATGTGTGTGTGATGGTATTTGCAATAACTGGTCAAACACCAAGCTAAATTTTCTACTCCAAAAGGTTGCTGTACTGGGTGAATTATTAATGAATAATGTACCCCCTGCTAAAAATGATATGGACTTCCTGAGTGCAGTGATATATATATATATATATATATATATATATATATATATATATATACAAAGTGACTATTTACTACTTCAATATAAATTGACTGAAGTTGAGTATCCTGTACCTTGCTGGTGAATTGTTATCACTTACTATTTATACGTATTTAGTTATTTTTTTTATAAAAATGTGAAAAATTATTTATGTACACGTATGAAAATAATATCTAAATTAACCCATAGCCCATAGTCTGGTTTTATTAGAATTTTACATGTCACCATTTGTCACTATTTATCACTGTATTTATTTATTTATATCTTAATCCAGACACTGATTAATATTATATAATGATTATCCTGTATTACTATGGTCACCATTTATAGAATCATGTTGCACAGCTTAATTGGATAACACATGATTGTTGGTTTGTATGATGCTGTTTCAGTTAATTATATGATGTCACAGGATGTGAGGTAGTCACTTTGTATATATATATATTTGCACTTTTGATGTGTAGGCTTGACAAAGGCTCAGAACCAGGAGCCGAAACGTTGCCTGTTGAAATGCACTATTAATAAAGAATTAACAGGGTATTCAAGAAAAGTTCTTATCGTTTAAAATGGTGCTAATTTTGCCCCAACCAATCAGGTGTTGGCTTTCAAATGTTAAATAAGATCTGATTGGTTGGGGCAAAATTAGCACCATTTTAAACGATAAGAACTTTTATTGAATAACCCTGTAAGTGTGCTTTGAAAATTCCCTGAGTGCATTGGACTTTTCTCGGATATTATATATATATATAAATATATATATATATATATATATATATATATACACACACTTAGGATAAGAATGGAGCACTCCTGAGATTTTCATATTTTGATAATGATAATATATATATATATATATATATATATATATATATATATATACACACACACACAAACAAACAAATTAAGAACAATAAACTTTAAAGTGTTTGACTTCATCAAAAAAGTAAGTCTCCCTGTAAGACATTTTCAAGCTGGTGTTAAGAATGATAAGTACCACCCTCCTCCAGTGTGAGATTCGTTTTGCTATTGGTCAGAGTCAAATAACACATGCACTGCAGATAATCTAACCTGAAACCAGTTCAGAAGGTAGAAGCCAAGGTAAGACTTGTTTTTGTATTGCTGTTATATTTTATTTTTATTGATTGTGATATTTGATAATATACTTTTGTGTTTATTCAACTTTTTATTACTATTTAAATGCATCAATAAATATTTTGTTTTTGTTGTGCAGTGTTACAAAATACACAAAATAAAACTTCTGTTTTAAATGTAAATATACCATTTGCAAATACTATCCTTTTTGCAAATTAAAGTATACTAAAATATATATTATATTATATATATATAGTGTAAAACAGTCTATCTATCTAACTATCTATCTGTCTGTCTGTCTGTCTGTCTTTCTGATCTATCTCTACACCAAAATATATACAATACATAAACATAAAAATAATAAATGCTGGCCTATAGTTTAGACAAATATAGTGAAAAGTCCAAAGGTGTTTATTACAAGATGAGTATTTTAACATTAGGCGTGTATTTTCTAACTATATTACAGAAACAAAGTATTTCATTTCTTCATATAGTTTGTGTAAATGCATTTTCACTAAAAGTTATTTTGCATTTGGAATACCTAACTTAGTCTAAAAGATTTTGGTTCTTGGGTATTTGAGAAAATATCTGTAGGAAATCCAAAATAAATGAAGGCTTTGTGCTGTCTTATATTCCCAGAGGAATTTCATATCCTTGTGCCTAAAAACCTTCTTCATAAAGAGTTTCTTTCAAGAAACTGGCATTTAGTTAGTGTGTCAGTACATTTGGAATCATGAATTCATAATATTCTTGCATTGAAGTTGGTATGAGTTGGGAGATGAATAGGACAAGTGTGTAATCTCCTCCAAACAGTAGCCTCTGCTAGAGATCTGTAATTCTAACAGGTTTCACATTTCACATCCTTACTTGCTTGAAAAGTTTAGAAGGAAAAACTCTTGAGGTAACAATGGGGACATTGTCTTTCTACCATCAGTACCATTTATGTAATTGCAGAGATTTTAAACAAAGCTATTTTACAACTTTAATTCCAAAATGTAAATATGTACTATACTGGGTTTTTTTTAGAATGAACACAAAAATAGTAATAAACGCATCAGAACTGAGGGGAAAATGTTGTACTTTACATTTTCACTTTGTTTACATTTCTGCTGTGTTAGGCTACCCAGAGTAATTGCAATAGTAATTAACAAAAGTATGCAGGAAGTCCTTAGGAGTAATACGTTTATTCAAATATCACTGCTCTGATGTTCACACTGACTCTCATACAGCATCAGTGAGTAATCTGACATCAATGCTGCATGGTGATGTCAAGGATTGTGACATTCTGATCTTTACAGTAAATATTATTTTTACTTTTTTCGAAGATCTGGAGAATGAAGGCTTTCAAGACTTTTGGAAAACTGTTTCTGGCAATTAATATCCTTCAGACTGTTATAGCTGCTCCTGCAACAGAAACTATTAACTATGACACAGATACCTATGAGGATGTACTGGATAGCCTTTATGACTATGATGAAAACCCTCTGATTGATCAGGGAAAGGTAATTTGTTTAAGATTAATAACTTTCTTCTAATGATCTTGCTGCCGATGGCACTAAACACACTTGAAAAAGAATTATGTGCTCTATAGTGATAACAATTGACAAGGTTCTTGTGTTTGGGATCTTGTTTGCAGATTGGCTCAAACTAGTTTAACCATTGATGATTAGAAACCTGGCTATAAGTTGTACCATGCAATATCTACATCTTTTAGAATAACCACCTGCTTTAACTTTTCAATATTTAAGATGCAGTAAGATGTTTAGCTTAAAATGGCAAGTCATTGTATATTCAATAATGTAACAGTTATTATATAACAGTTACTGAATACGTAATACCCTTTCATGCAAAACAAAATATTTTTCACATAATGTATACTTTGTTTAGATAAGTAAAACGATAGTTAAACAGTTTAAAATGCATTCATGTCTATTACCATTTTACGTGTTCATGTTAAAGATAGCATTTCAATGGTATGTTTACATCTTTTGACTTTACAGATAACTGTGGGTTTCACACATGCAGTGCATTTGCTCCTCAAGTACAAATGTTGTTTTCTTCATTCAGAGACATCTATTTAGTCTCATTTATGTCCCTGATCTAGCGTACATTAAATGCACAGATTTAGCAGCCTGGATATTAGCATTTATGTGATTCATAAGAGCTGAATATGCAGAAAAGGTGGTTGTTTCTAAATAACAATGCATATACTTTGGATTGCTTTATGTCCATGTAGCAATGTCTTTCATAGTAATTCAGACTGGAAACTCTTCTTCTGTGCCAACACAAATACTGTTGAATTCGAAATACAAAATTCACTTACATGGGTTGGAAAATTATAACAAGGAAGGGTTATGCTTATGGCTGGTGAAAGGGGATGTGGTACATAACGTGAACTTTGTTGAGCCAGTTTGTGGCATGTGGCATCCTTCTCCAGTTAATGTTAGATAGCAGCAGTGATTTTATAAACTAAGTAATTGGTTTCAGTTACAGTAATTTGTATGTTTGGTTGTCGTTCACTTATTTTAGGACACGTTTGACATAATAATAAGATGTTGGTTTTACTATTTGTGCTAAAGCTAATGACTTAATTGTGGCTGTAACTAGTGCAATCTATTGCCCTCCTTCTCAGTTGATAAAATTTTATCATATTAATCACAATAACGTAACTTGTGCTCATAATGTATTCATGGCTGCTGTGTAGAAAGTTTGAACAATATGTGTGCATATATATTAACAATTTAATGTCTGCAACTGCTAGGACAAAGGAAACTCACTAAACTGACAGATGCTTATTAGAGATTGCTGAACTTCAGTAAAAGTCCGGAAGTTTGAAAACGATCCCATTAAGGGAGAAATAGTTTAAAAAGTTTGGATTAAATACAATTAAAATAGCAATGGTAACTTACTGTAAATGCCTGTGACATTTGCAGTAAATTAAACTTATTTAAACACTATCTTCCCCAACGATCGGGCAATTGATGGGTTGCCGCATGCTACATTCAAGGGTTATCGCCAATTCAAGGGTAACCGAACGATACATTCGAGGGTTACCGAAAATCGAATGATACATTTAAAGGTTACCGAAAATCGAACAATATATTCGATGTTTACCGAAAATCAAATGATACATTCGATGTTTACCGAAAATCGAGCGCTACATTCAAGGGTTACCGAAATCGAAGGATACATTCGAAGGTTTCAGAAATCGAAGGATACATTCGAAGGTTTCAGAAATCGAAGGATACATTCAAAGGTTTCAGAAATCGAAGGATACATTCAAAGGTTTCAGAAATCGAAGGATACATTCGAAGGTTACAGAAATCGAAGGATACATTCGAAGGTTACCAAAATCGAAAGATACATTCGAAGGTTACAGAAATCGAAGGATACATTCGAAGGTTACAGAAATCGAAGGATACATTCGAAGGTTTCAGAAATCGAAGGATACATTTGAGGGTTACCAATTCAAGAATTATCGAATTCTCGCAAGTTCGTAAAAAAGTGTCTGAACTACTGAAATTCGAGTCAAACTCACGTTCGGGTTGGGTTCATCTCTAATGCTAATTAGAATAGTAGGAGATCTAAAACTTGTATGTTTTTGTGAAACATGGTTTCTGAGATATTTGCACATAATGCTTTGTTTTGTTAAGGTTTATTCCCCTTTTTTGCCCATTGGGCCAAGTGCTTTTTCTAACAGTAAAACATATTCTAAAGCACAGTAAATATGGCAGCCTAGTAGGTGATTGTTATTAATGAAAATGTAATTAGTGCTAAAGTGTGATTGGCCAGTAGTGTAAAGGGATGGGACTTTTATTATACACTCACATTTTTATGAAAATATCTCAGAACCCAAAGAGAGGACAATTATACTCACCTTCCCCGATCCTCTCCTTTTCTTGCTTTGTGAAGTACCCAGGGTGAGACCTGAACTCCTCCCCCCATTGTACAATTTCTATCTACAGTTATACTTACCAAAAGATTTCCTCACTGCTCTGGTTTATTTTCACCTTTGCAGGCTTTCCACGATTCGGCCAATGGGAAACGTGCTTCTTGCATAGCACCTCCTACCATTGGTCGTGTTATATTCGGCCGACGGCCGAATATAAGGCCGAAACGCGTTGACCTGTTGTCACACATTAAACGATTATTTTTGGATATAAGACCCAGGAGTGCTCTATTTATCGGGTTACCTCTATATATATATATATATATATATTATAATCTCACATCCAGACAAATGTAAGGATGTGAGATTATAACATATGTTGTCTTTTAATACAACTTTCACCATATGCCACATAAGAGCAACTTGTACCCAGGGAGGTACGAGATTGTAGCCACAGGGAGGTTTGAATCAGGTTAAGACACCTAAGGAGTCCAACCACTCATGCCCTGTGACCACGTGGAAGGGCCTCAAGGAGTGTGGTGTGTAGCAACATTACGTGGAGGATTACCTGCTATATTTCCATGAGAAGTCAAGGTTTTCCAGTGTGGGCTAGATAATCACTGCCAATGGGTGCAGGTAAGTAGCTCTACTTGGCTACAGTTTCATATTGTGCAGAGGCACACTATCTTTTGGACAGAGTGTGTCTTTCCTGGCCCGGAATGTTTGTATATTGGGACATTGTTTTACTTTATATATATATATATATAAGGTTCTAGATACTATGGGCAGTTAAATTATCAGGAGACCTCATACTCCAGTTTGTAATTTTACACATATGCTTATTTGGTTGATTTTATCTATTGTCATATGTATTACTATAAATGTGATTATTCTTTTTATATTCTGCATATATAGGTGTGTTACTATAAATATGACTATTCTATTGAATTTGGCTGTATATAGAGGTTTAGTTTAATTTTTTAATATGGTGTTTTATGTTATTAATGAACTAGGCATGCTTGATACATACATACATACCATATATACTCGAGTATAAATCGATCTGTGTATAAGCCAAGGTACTTATTTTTACCTGAAAAATTTCAGGTAAATTATGACCACTACTGCCTTCTGATTCAGTATTGTTTTGTGGCTTAAGTTGCCCTTAAAATGGACAGCAGAATTCCCATACATTAATCTCATACAGTAATAGCCAAACCCAGTACCAGTAACCCCCAATTCCTTGGCACTCCAGATGTTTGGAAACTACAACTCCCAGCATGCTTTGGTTGCTGGGAGTTGTAGTTTCTAAACATGTGGAGTGGCAAGTTTCAATAAACTATTAATTAAGCTTAACATCATTTACAATTCTCCTGACCCCCTTATAGTAAAGGGCACTCTGACCCCCATATAGTAAAGGACTCTCTGACCTCAATAGTTAAAAAAGAGTTGTAGTTTCAAGCTATCATTTGCACTGAACTAGCAGCCATTTTTTGCCCCAAACTGAGGAGATCCATCAGATTTACAGCATCCAGATGAGCAGTGACAGTGCTTAGTCAGTCCAGTAGCCTGACTACAGGAAGCAGTAAGGAGTGTAAAGTAGAGATGTTCGAAACTGATGAGTTTCGTCCCGTTTTCAAATTTTCGAATTTACAGTTAAATTCGAAAATTCGAAGATCCATAGCAGTCTATGGGAGAAAAAAATTCTAAAGTTTCTATCAATTTGAAGGGTGAAATAGTAATAGCAGGTTACTGTAAATAACACAGGGACCTGGGGAATTGTCTGGGGAACCCGAAAATATGAGTAAAATTCATTTAAAATCTCTTTCCTCACAATCGGGCTGTTTTCAAGCTTTCGCAGGCTATTTTCGAGGGTTACCGAAATCGAACATTACTTTCGAGGGTTACCGATATCACAAATACGAGGGTTACCGAAATCAGCTTGTACATTCGAGGGTTGGCAAAATCAGCACATGCGAGGGTTACCGAAATCATCTACTTTCGATTTCGATAATCATCTACTTTCGATTTCTATAATCATCTACTTTCGATAACTCGGAAAATTCGAGTTTCAAAAAATCCGGGAGTTCCGAAAGTTTCGTCGGGACTTCAAAACCGCTAGATTTGTTTCGAAACTGGGTTCTATTAGAACCCAAAGTACATCCCTAGTGTAAAGACAGATCAGCTCCTGTAACTTTCTATGCGGGTGAAGGTTTTTTTCTAACACACGCCCTCTACTGGTTACAATCTGCAATTGTAGCATTTGGATCTAAATTAGGACTTGATCCGAGTATAAGCCAAGGTTAGATTTTCAGGGTAATTTTAAAGCATGAAAATCTCGGCTTATACTTGAGTATATACAGTACATATATATGTGATATGTATCCCTCTTGTAATGAGGGGAGTGAAGATTTCCTTTAACGAGTAACTGAGGCTTCAAACAATTTAGGGCTAAATACAAGCCTTCAGAATTACCTTTAAATGAGCCAATGAGCACAATTGCATCCTCTTAAGTTTTCTCAAGTTTTTTTAGTGAGCTCAAACCCAAGGGACACGGTAAGAACAGAGGGTGCGGGTAATGTAGTTCAAGCTACTAAAAGCAGGAATTGTTAACCTTTTCAGCACTGTAACTTTTCTGCTGTTAGAAATGTGATCCAAGGATCATTTTAAACGTAAGATTGCAGGCTTTTATTTTACTCTAACTTGGAGACCAACGACCAACCAAGATAATCTATCAATTAATAGCAAGTTGATTGAACATTATTATGGAGGTCTCTCAATTAGAGTCTTTATGTTGGTGTTATTGCCTGTATTTTATTTATTCAGATTATTTGCTAGACAACAATTAAAATGTATTCAATCATGCATGTAAAAGGTTTTCTTCAGGCCTTTGCTTGCTTGCTTGAATGGTTGCAGGGTCCTTCCACAAGACAGACATTTAAATCCCCTTTTTAACTGTAAGAGTAAAAACAAAAGATCGTTACGCATCAAAAGCAATAAGATTTATACATGTAGACGATTTTTTTTTGTAAACATAGTTTAGGAATAAAGAATACATTGATTTTGCAGAGGTTTTAATGCCAAAACAATGCATTTGAAGAATATATTTTTTGGCAGACTTCTGATTAGTTTATTGTCTGCAGGACAGATAGAGTCAAAATTGTCCCATGTGTACAGGGCTTTAATGCTTGCTATACAATTGTTGGGCAGCTATTCCATACCAATAAAAAACTAAATAACAAACACAATACCTTCCTATGTGTGTTTTGCTGCTTTTTATTAGCACAGCTGTCTGTATGCTAAAATAGAGACACTTCAGTTTATTAAGTGCAAACAACATATACATACGATCTTTCAGGATACCTGAGGAAGAGACATAGCGTTCCTGTAACGTCGTATGTATATGTTGTTTGCACCTAATAAACTGATGTAATCACTTGAAGTAGTGTGCTCCTCCATTTTTCACTTCTTGCTTGGATGTATTTTCCCTAAGGAGTAGAGGGCAAGGAGAATTGCACCTACCCATTTGTCTGGCCTAAGCCAACAACAGTGTGCTCCAGGCCCGTAAGTTTTTAATAGTACCAAGTAGCCCAGATACAACAATTACCTGGCTGTTCAGAGCTTAACCCTTTCCCTGCCACAGATCGTATATTCACGATCTGTGCAGAGAATGCTTTAACTGCCACAGATCGTGAATATACGATCTGTGGCTTCCCTTCACCTAAAAAAAAATTGGCCCCCGCTAGGGGCGATCGGGGGGCAGCATTCAACTGCCCCCCTAGCCCCCTCGATCCCCCCTCGGTTTCGTCCAAATCTGAGGGGGGGATCGGGAGATTTCCCTACCTTTCAGTAGGTCCGCATGGAGGAAGCCGGTCCGATGCAGAGGAATCACAGGAAGCGGAAAGGGAGACCCCGGTGACGTCACATGGCTTCCTCCTTCACCGGGGTCTTCCCATAGAGAGGTAAGAGGATGCCCCTGGTGGTCTAGTGGAGGTACTGCAGCTTGACCTACATTTAGATCATGCTGACAGCTTTTACTATACATTTGTGAATGGAACTCAAAGTTCCATTCACAAATAGGATTTTTCTAAGTCTTTGATTTACTAGCGAAGACTTAGAAAAAAAATGGGGACAGAGATCAAAATTTGGTGATCACTTCTGATCACCAAATTATTGATCTTTGCCAATGAATGAAAAATCACTTCCTGGAAAATGATTTCCGGGAAGTGATTTTTCCGATCGGATTTCGAATTGGAAAACGGGCATTTATGCCCGTATTCCAAGTTCGGTATCATTCCCTAAGATGATTTGATGATCATCTTTGGGAATGATCCCCAAAAAAAAGGGGAAATGCACACAAAAAAAATCTTAAAGTGATACACACACCTTTTTTTTTTTTTACCCTAAAACTATAAATTAGCAAAAAACTTTGTCTTCTCCAAGCTTCCCAATGTCCCCGGTGATATCGGTAAAGTAAACGCGGATCATATATTTGTTGGATTTCAAGGAAAACTAAGCCTATTTTAGTAGGAAATTTTGCAGAGGTACCAAAAAAAGACCGTATTGATCTTTTAGGATCAGTAAAGTGTGCAAAAACTTGTGTGACTCTCCGTACTAACTGGTTTTCCACTAAAAGGGGGAGTGGGATAGGGGGGGGGGTGGTTGTGGCATTTTTTTTATTTTTCTTGTAATTGCAATTGCGCATGGATCCCATTTGAGCTAGTTGGTGGCCCTCTCTGTTTGCACCCACCCTTATGGCATACCGTTTGATTCAGGACATGTGGGAGATTGCCATTTAGTGGGTTTTTTACTTGCCGAGTGGGTTTAGGTAGATTTCAACCATTGAGTCCTCTATTTTATTTTTTCACAAAATCTCCTAAAAGCACGGAGTTCTATGGATACCAGCGCTTGGAATTCTTCATGTATATAGAAAGCAGATACCATCACGTAGCTGAGGTGTGTAGCTTCCAAAAATATATAGTTTGGTGGGGGTATTTCCAGTTGATTAGGCTGTTCAAATTACAGACCACTTTGATTTTTTTCTTGTAATTGGACTTGTGCATGCGTCCAATTTGAGCTAGTTGGTGGCCCCGTTTCTGTTTGCACCCACCCTTATGGCATACCATTTGATTCAGGACATGTGGAGATTGCCGTTTAGTGGGTTTTTTACTTGCCGAGTGGGTTTAGGTAGGATTTCAACCATTGAGTCCTCTTATTTTATTTTTCATAAAATCTCCTAAGCACGGAGTTCTATGCATAACAGCGCCTGGAATTCTTCATGTATATACGAAAGCATGATACCATCTGTACTGAAGGTGTGTAGCTTCCAAAAATATATAGTTTGTGGGGGGTATTTCCAAGTTGATTAGGCTTTTCAAATTACGAAACACTTTGATTTTTTTTTCTTGTAATTGGACTTGTGCATGCGTCCAATTTCAGCTAGTTGGTGCCACGTCTCTGTGTGCACCCACACATATGGCTACCGTTTGATGCAGGATATGTGGAAATTGACATTTACTGGGTTTTTTTGCTTGTCAAAGGGTTTAGGTAGGATTCCAACCCTTGAATCATCTTATTTTATTTTTCACAATACCTCGTAAAAACACGGCTTCTTTGGATCAGTGGGTCTGGAATTCTTCATGTATGTATGAAAGCATGGCATCGTAACGTAGCTGAAGGTGTGTAGATTCCAAAATATATAGTGTGTGTGGAGATATTTCCATGTTTCGGGACTGTTTCCTTAGAAAAAGTGTAGGCTGTTCAAATTACAGAGCACTTTGATTCTTTCTTGTAATTGCATTTGTGCATGCGTCCCATTTGAGCTAGTTGGTGGCCCACGTCTCTGTGTGCATCCACGCATATGGAATACGTTTGATTCAGAACATGTGGAGATTGATATTTAGTTGGGGGTTTTATTTGTGGGGGGCATTTCCAAGTTTGGGGCTGTTTGAAATTACAGAGCACTTTGATTTTTTTCTTGTAATTACACTTGTGCATGCGTCCCATTTGAGCTAGTTGGTGGCCATGTCCCTGTGTACATCCACGTATATGGCATACCGTTTGATTCAGGGCATTTGGAAGATTGATAATTGACATTTTTTTTACATGACATGGAAATTTGCCATGATTTTAACTTTGAATTGTATTTTTATAAATTTTTCCTGAAAATCTGGTAAAAAAGCGAAATTTTACATGAAACTGCGCTCATACCATTGGTGGTATGCATAAAGATCACACCATTGTGTAGCTGAAGATGTAGATTCCAAAAATATATAGTTTGGGGGGGTATTTCTAATATAGAGGGTGTGTTTAGTCTGACAATCTGAAAAGTTGCTGTAATTGGGCCATTGTTCATTGGCTCACTTTGTGGCTAGTTGATTCCACGTTTGCGTGTGTAACCATACATAGGGCAATCGTTTGATTCAGCCATTTGGGAGATTGATATTTGGTAACTTTTTTTTACTATTACATGGGATTTGGCATGATTTCTACCTTTGAGAGTGTTTTTTTTCCAATTTTTTTAGAAAATCTGCTAAACTGTGAACTTCTACGAAGAACTGCGCCCACACCATTGATGGTACGAATGAACAAACTACAGAATTTCGTAGATAAAAGTGGTGGATTTGAGAAATATATGGTTTGTGGGGGAAAAATTGCAGACTGTTCAAATTCAGATTTGGCTGAAATTTTTGCTGTTTCTGAGCCATCGTGCATTGTTTCACTTTGTGGCTTTTGCCTTCCACGTCCACGTGTGTAACCACACATATGCATACCGTTTGATTCAGGACATTTGGAGATTGATATTTAGTAACTTTTTTTTACATTCCATGAGGTTTTGCCATGATTTCTACCTTTTGAAGTTTTTTTTTGTTCATTTTTTCAGACAAATGCGAACTTCTACGAAGAATTGCGCCCACACCATTGATGGTATGAATGAACAAGCTACTGTGTTACATAGCTGAAGGTGTGTAAATTTCAGGAATATATAGTTTGTGGGGTTATTTCTAAGTTACAGGGGTGTTTTGTGGAAAAAACTGTAGACTGTCCAAATTCGGAGTTGACTAAATATTTTCGCTGTTTCTGAGCCATCGTGCATTGTCTCACTTTGTGCTTTTCGCTTCCACTTCCGCGTGTGTAACCACACATATGGCATACCGTTTGATTCAGACATTTGGGAGATTGATATTTAGTAACTTTTTATTACATTCCATGAGGTTTTGGCATGATTTCTACCTTTTGAAGTTGTTTTTTGTTCATTTTTTCAGACAATGTCGAACTTCTATGAAGAACTGCGCCCACACTATTGATGGTAGAATGAATAAACTACAGTGTTACATAGCTGAAGGTGTGTAGATTTCAGGAATATATAGTTTGTGGGGGTTATTTCTAAGTCACGGGGGTGTTTTGTGGAAAAAACTGCAGACTGTCCGAATTCAGAATTGGCTAAATATTTTCGCTGTTTCTGAGCCATCGTGCATTGTCTCACTTTGTGGCTTTTTGCTTCCACGTCCGCGTGTGTATCCACACATATGGCATACCGTTTGATTCAGGACATTTGGGAGATTGATATTAAGATTGATAATTGACAAGTTTTTTTTACATGACATGGAAATTTGCCATGATTTTTAACTTTGAATTGTATTTTATAAATTTTTCCTGAAAATCTGGTAAAAAAGCGAAATTTTACATGAAACTAACTGCGCTCATACCATTGGTGGTATGCATAAAAGAATCACACCATTGTGTAGCTGAAGATGTGTAGATTCCAAAAATATATAGTTTGGGGGGGTTTTCTAATATAGAGGGGTGTTTAGTCTGACAAATCTGAAAAGTTGCTGTATTGGGCCATTGTTCATTGGCTCACTTTGTGGCTAGTTGATTCCACGTTTGCGTGTGTAACCATACATAGGGCATATCGTTTGATTCAGGACATTTGGGAGTTGATATTTGGTAACTTTTTTTTACATTACATGGGATTTTGGCATGATTTCTACCTTTGAGAGTGTTTTTTTTCCAATTTTTTTAGAAAATCTGCTAAAACTTTGAACTTCTACGAAGAACTGCGCCCACACCATTGATGGTACGAATGAACAAACTACAGAATTTCGTAGATAAAGGTGTGTGGATTTGAGAAATATATGTTTGTGGGGGTTGTTTTGTGGGGAAAAATTGCAGACTGTTCAATTCAGATTTGGCTGAATATTTTGCTGTTTCTGAGCCATCGTGCATTGTTTCACTTTGTGGCTTTTGCCTTCCACGTCCACGTGTGTAACCACACATATGGCATACCGTTTGATTCAGGACATTTGGGAGATTGATATTTAGTAACTTTTTTTTACATTCCATGAGGTTTTGCCATGATTTCTACCTTTTGAAGTTGTTTTTTTGTTCATTTTTTCAGACAATCGAACTTCTACGAAGAATTGCGCCCACACCATTGATGGTATGAATGAACAAGCTACTGTGTTACATAGCTGAAGGTGTGTAAATTTCAGGAATATATAGTTTGTGGGGGTTATTTCTAAGTTACAGGGTTGTTTTGTGGAAAAAACTGTAGACTGTCCAAATTCGATTTGACTAAATTTTTCGCTGTTTCTGAGCCATCGTGCATTGTCTCACTTTGTGCTTTTCGCTTCCACGTCCGCGTGTGTAACCACACATATGGCATACCGTTTGATTCAGGACATTTGGAGATTGATATTTAGTAACTTTTTATTACATTCCATGAGGTTTTGGCATGATTTCTACTTTTGAAGTTGTTTTTTGTTCATTTTTTCAGACAAATGCGAACTTCTATGAAGAACTGCGCCCACACTATTGATGGTATGAATGAATAAACTACGTGTTACATAGCTGAAGGTGTGTAGATTTCAGGAATATATAGTTTGTGGGGTTTATTTCTAAGTCACGGGGTGTTTTTGTGGAAAAAACTGCAGACTGTCCGAATTCAGAATTGGCTAAATATTTTCGCTGTTTCTGACCATCGTGCATTGTCTCACTTTGTGGCTTTTTGCTTCCACGTCCGCGTGTGTACCACACATATGGCTACCGTTTGATTCAGGACATTTGGGAGATTGATATTTAGTAACTTTTTTTTAGATTCCATGAGGTTTTGGCATGATTTCTACCTTTTGAAGTTGTTTTTTGTTCATTTTTCAGACAAATGCGAAATTCTACAAAGAATTGCGCCCACGCCATTGATGTATGAATGAACAACTACAGTGTTACATACTGAAGGTGTGTAGATTTCAGGAATATATAGTTTGTGGGGTTATTTCTAAGTTACGGGGGTGTTTTTGTGGAAAAAAACTGCAGACTGTCCTAATTGGGAATTGGCTAAATATTTTCGCTGTTTCTGAGCCATCATGCATTGCTCACTTTGTGGCTTTTCGCTTCCACTCCGCGTGTGTAACTACACATATGGCATACCGTTTGATTCAGGACATTTGGGAGATTGATATTTAGTAACTGTTTTTTAGATTCCATGAGGTTTTGGCATGATTTCTACCTTTTGAAGTTGTTTTTGTTCATTTTTCAGACAAATGCGAACTTCTAGAAGAATTGCGCCCACGCCATTGATGGTATGAATGAACGAACTACAGTGTTACATAGCTGAAGGTGTGTAATTTCAGGATATATGTTTTGTGGGGGTTATTTCTAAGTTACGGGGTGTTTTTGTGAAAAAACTGCAGACTGTCCAAATTGGGAATGGCTAAATATTTTCGCTGTTTCTGAGCCACGTGCATTTGTCTCACTTTTGGCTTTTCGCTTCCACGTCCGCGTGTGTAACCACACACATATGGCAAACCGTTTGATTCAGGACATTTGGGAGATTGATATTTAGTAACTTTTTTTTACATTCCATGAGGTTTTGGCATGAACTACCTTTTGAAGTTGTTTTTTGTTCATTTTTCAGACAAATGCGAACTTCTAAAGAGATGCGCCCAGCCATTGATCGTATGAATGAACAAACTACAGTGTTACATAGCTGAAGGTGTGTAGATTTCAGGAATATATAGTTTGTGGGGGTTATTTCTAAGTTACAGGGGTGTTTTGTGGAAAAAACTGTAGACTGTCCAAATTCGGAGTTGACTAAATATTTTCGCTGTTTCTGAGCCATCGTGCATTGTCTCACTTTGTGGCTTTTCGCTTCCACGTCCGCGTGTGTAACCACACATATGGCATACCGTTTGATTCAGGACATTTGGGAGATTGATATTTAGTAACTTTTTATTACATTCCATGAGGTTTGGGCATGATTTCTACCTTTTGAAGTTGTTTTTTTGTTTCATTTTTCAGACAAAGGCGAACTTCTATGAAGAACTGCGCCCACACTATTGATGGTATAATGAATAAACTACAGTGTTACATAGCTGAAGTGTGTAGATTTCAGGAATATATAGTTTGTGGGGGTTATTTCTAAGTCACGGGGGGTTTTGGGTGGAAAAACTGCAGACTGTCCGAATTCAGAATTGGCTAAATATTTTCGCTGTTTCTGAGCCATCGTGCATTGTCTCACTTGTGGCTTTTTGCTTCCACGTCCGCGTGTGTATCCACACTATGGCATACCGTTTGATTCAGGCATTTGGGAGATTGATATTTGTAACTTTTTTTTAGATCATGAGGTTTTGGCATGATTTCTACCTTTGAAGTTGTTTTTTGTTCATTTTTCAGACAAATGCGAAATTCTACAAAGAATTGCGCCCACGCCATTGATGGTATGAATGAACAAACTACAGTGTTCATAGCTGAAGGTGTGTAGATTTCAGGAATATATAGTTTGTGGGGTTATTTCTAAGTTACGGGGGTGTTTTGTGGAAAAAACTGCAGACGGTCCTAATTGGGAATTGGCTAAATATTTTCGCTGTTTCTGAGCCATCGTGCATTGTCTCACTTTGTGGCTTTTCGCTTCCACGTCCCGTGTGTAACCACACATATGGCATACCGTTTGATTCGACATTTGGGAGATTGATATTTAGTAACTTTTTTTTACATTCTATGAGGTTTTGGCATGAATTCTACCTTTTGAAGTTGTTTTTTGTTCATTTTCAGACAAATGCGAACTTCTACGAAGAATTGCGCCCACGCCATTGATCGTATGAATGAACAAACTACAGTGTTACATAGCTGAAGGTGTGTAGATTTCAGGAAATATAGTTTGTGGGGGTTATTTCTAAGTTACGGGGTTGTTTTGTTGAAAAAACTGCAGACTGTCCAAATTCGGAGTTGGCTAAATATTTTTGCCGTTTCAGAGCCATCGTGCATTGTCTCACTTTGTGGCTTTTCGCTTCCACGTCCGCGTGTGTAACCACACATATGGCATACCGTTTGATTCAGGACATTTGGGAGATTGATATTTGGTAACTTTTTTTTACATTCCATGGGGTTTTGGCATGATTTCTACCTTTTTGAATGTTGTTTGATGTTCATTTTTTTTGAAAATCTGGTAAAAGTGCAAACTTCTACGAAGAACTGCGCCCACACCACTGATGGCATGAATGAACGAACTACAGCGTTACATAGCTGAAGGTGTGTAGATTTCAGGAATATATAGTTTGTGGGGGGTATTTCTGAGTTGGGGGGGTATTTTGTGGAAAAACTGCAGACTGTTCAAATACAAAACTGGCTAATTTTTTTTTGCTGCTACTGACATTTGGCACTGGTCACGCTCTGGGTTAGTTGGTAGCCATGTCTCTGGGTACACCCATGAATGTGGCATACCGTTTTATTCGGGAGGGGTTAGGCTTTCATATTTGAGATGTGTTTGAACTTTCCTCCACAGTTTTTAGCTGAAATTCGCATTTGATTTTGTCTCTGATTTTACAGTTGAGGAAAAAAAGGAAAATGTGAGAAAATAACTTACAATTGGACGAAGAGCTGCGTCCGGGTATCTGCATTTTGATCGAAACTAACCTCACTCATAAAATCCGGGTGTGTAGTTTCTAAAAATATCTCACTTGTGGGGATATTTTAGTTAATTTGGAAGATATTCTATGTTAACTGTCAGTAGTGGTTATACATTTTAATTTGGTGTTATATTCTTGAAGGTGCAGTTTTAGTTTGGGGGGGTCTCTTGTACAGGAAAAGTCGGGTACCTACATATATCTGGTATCGTTGTACTCGGGAGTATCTGAGCTTTTAGAAACAGTGAGATTTTTGTGTGTAACCTTAAGATAACTATAAGTAAAAATGGGAAAAATCCATGAAAATTTGCAAATTTTTCATTTTTTTTACATATTTTACCCATAATTCCAGTAAAATTTCCAGAAAAGTTACAAAATTCTGTTACCATGTTAAAGTAGACTTTGTGCTGAAAAAAACAATGTATAATATTCCTGATTTACTGCAAGGTTTCCTACTGTAAAATTAGTCTAAATCGATTGAGGGCAAAATCCTGAAAATTCTTCTGGCAGTTAACGCAAAATAAAATGAAAATCTCCTGGCAGTGAAAGGGTTAAAGGGCAAATATAGTGAAAAAATGACTTTTTCTCATCTTAATCTATAAATTAATATATGTAAGTAGCATGTACTCTGAGGTTTGTGTGTCGCTGCATTCCTTCAATACAGTAATTGATTTGCTCAGGCTCAGTATCTCTCCTCCTAATCTTAACCGACACCTCCTTCCATCTGGCCAGGCTCTCTATAAGGGCAAGCATGCTCAGTAATCACTAAGAGGCAGCATTGGAAGAGGGAATTTCCCATCATGCAATTTACATGATTTGCATAACCACTGTGTCCATTCCAGTTATAGCAAAACTGCACCTAGCAGAAGACAGTTTAGATTGGATATCTAAAGATAATGATTTTTTCAGTTTAGATGCCCTTTTATACCTGTTACCTTAAAGGGCTTGTCCACCCCCAAAACTATAATCCCCCCAACTACTGGCCCCATCATGTAGTGTAGTTTAATCCTACCTCACATCCCGCTCCATAAGGTTCTCCTGTAGTCCCCCCCCAAAGTCCCAAAATGCCCACCAGAGGATAGCAGAGCCCATATAGGACTCTGCCTCCTACCTGGCTCGGAGAAGTTTGGCATGCGTACTGCAGCCCTTCTCCCCCTCCCTCCCCCTCCCTCTCCCTCCCTCTCAGGATTCCCTCCCCCTAGCTTAAAACCCTTTAGTTATATTATTGCCCCTGTCCCCCCAGCCCCAACCGCTATATTTATACTTTTAGAAAACTCCCGAAACTTTACTTACCTCCCCTCTTTACTCCGCTGCACTGAATGACCGGCAGCCGCAACCGTGATTGGCTGCCTCTCAGCCAATCACAGACGAGACTGCCGGTCCCGCCCCTCTGCTTGCATTTTCTCGCAAGCAGAGGGCCGGCAGTGCGGCGGAGGAAAGAGGGGAGGTAAGTAAAGTTTGGGGCAATTTCTAAAAGAATAAATATAGCGGTTGGGGCTGGGGGGACAGGGGCAATCATATATTAAAAATCAATTTTTAGGGTGGACATACCCTTTAAAGTAAATATACAGAAAGTGCTTGCAATAAACTTTGATTTTTGTTGCAGTATTTGAAAGGCCTTTTTATTTATGTGCATCTTGCCATGGGAATGGCGGCAACTAAAGAGTTACTATGTTAAATAACATAGTAACTCTTTAGTTGCTGCCATTTCCGTGGATTATCCAATCATTCACTTTCTGTATAATAAGGTATCCAAGTTGTTTTTTTTCTGACTGTGCAAGGCTCTGGGCAAGGGATTTCCAACCTGCAGCCCTCCAGATTTTTAAAAACTACAACTTACCAGCATTCCTCCATTGCAGAAGAACCCATGGAATACTGGAAGTTGTAGTTTTCCAACATCTGGAAGGCCGCAGGTTGGACATCCCTGCTCTGGCAATAGAGCAATAAATTGTTAGTGGATATATATTTAGTTATCACATCAACTCATAAGATGGAGACACTTAAAATGAATGTAAGTAACAGGGCTGCGTTAATTACAACCTGATTGTATTTATATTGTTTAGCAATTTCCCCAAATGAAGAAGCAGACCATTGTGTTGGATGATAATGGCCACAGCTTTATTTAACAATTCTTTTACAGCTATCGAATCAAAGAATTGAATCAAACATGAAATGAGAAACTGTGTTAAAATTAGTAATAACAAAAAAACACAAAACAGTTATGTTAAATATGGAATCCCTGCCAGTCTGCCCTGAACCTCACATTTGAATATACCTCCAAAAATTCTTTCCCACCCAGCTGCATCCATTCCTAACTCGGGTGGGCCTATAGGGGCTGACCCACTTCCAACTTGCCAGCCCCTGTAAATGTACCTGTATGGTTTTTACCACTGGATACCCACCTCAGGGGTTAGACCAGTCCATATGTTAATTGTGTTTTCTCCAACTTGTATAATTTCTTGGCAGACTGACAGAGACCCCACCCCAGCTGTGACAATATAATGAGTAATATCCCATACCCCCCCATTTTCTTAGATGATGCATCCCATATGTACACACCTTAGTCTAGAGGTCCATGACTTACCCAACTAAGAAAATACCCACGCCAGCCTTAAAAGGGGGACGGGTGGGTGGGCAGCTGCACTGTCCCCACTGCTGATCCAGAATATGGCCGCTGCTCCTACCCCTGTCCCTTCCCGCTAAGCCTTAATCCCACCCACTACCCTGCTGCTCTCCCGGTCCCCCCAGGTCATGTCGCTCCTCCCTTACTTCGTTGGTCCGGGGCTTTCTGCCTTGCTGCATGATTTCAATGTACAACCCCTAATTGCACTTTTAGAGTGCTTGTCAGAGAATGGTGGAATTAATAATGCAATTGCATACATATGTATTAGGCTTGCTCACAATTCTGTAGGCCCTTTGGCTAAAGTAAAGCAAATTCAGGTTCTGCAAACAAAAATCTATATTTATCATTTATCAGTTATAACAACATGTATGTGCTGTTTATGGACTGCTACACAATGACACCATAGGTAATAAATCTAGGAGCCAAAGATTATTCATTTCTGCAGCTCAACTAAACAGCCAACCACTTCAAATCTCTAACCTAAATACAAAGACAAGACCTGCCAGTGTGACTGCTGATAAGAAACTGAGCTTCTCTGAGGATTTCATGAAGTTTTAAAGTGTCTCATAAACATCCCCCCAAAATCTGATTGGTCAAGATCAAATCTTAAATCTGATTGTCTCTTGTATTATTGAATCATATTATTATTCATTCATATGTTGGGGGTGTGCCAAGGAGACAGTATAAAACAGCCAGAGGTCTTCAGTAAGTCCTAGTTCTGTTTTAGTAGCAGAGCTGCTAGTTTGTGCTGTACATGTAACAGGGCAATTGATTAGTTTCTGATAACTGATGTGTACCTAATAGAAATATACTATTTCCTATGTTTATTTGTGAATAATGTATTCAGTTTCAGCAAATGATATATTTTATTTCATTTTATATCGTTAATAATTTTGTAACTGATTATTTTTTCACCTTATTCTACCATGTATTGTGGTGTGTAACATTTTGGGATATTTTTGTACATTTGGAAAGCTCGCTAGTGTGGGCAATAAGGCTTTGGTTATTTAGTATTCAGTATCAATATATGATTCTTTGATAAATGTTAATATTTTAAGAAAACCCTTTAGTTTTTGTTATGGGATTTTGGTGTAGTTCATACAGGGTGATTTATGGAGAGTTGCTACCAGCTTTTTATGTCATAAAACTGTGTTAACCGATGTACCAAGGTTACCCGCAAAAAGAGGGTCGCGCAACTGCTTCAACCTATGCACCAAGCCGATAGCAGCTTTTTAGAATGAAATCTTTAACGCCAGCATAAATCTGGCTTTAAAGATTCAGAATGGGTTAACCCTATCAGTGAGTATATTAGTGAGCATAGAGAGCAGCTATCGGTTTGGTGCATTACCTCAAGGAGGCAATAGAGAGCGATAGTGTCTCTCTATACATCGCTCCTATAATGTTTTGGGGAAATTTTAAGGAGCACTATAATGACAAAGACAACTTTATTTTTTATTTTAAACCTATTTTTGTCAGGAAGGTAGAAGAAAATATACAATATAACAGGATTTATATCCTGTCAAACATTTTACTCCAGCAGCAACTGACACCTTTTTCATCCCTGGTAATTTAATCATTAAGGCTGAGGACCCACTATGCTGGGAGTCAACGTGCATAAAAAGCACACACACATTGTTACTACGTGTTTCAATGCGGACTAATGCAATCTGCGCAATAGTTTGCAATCAGAGCGCATGTGATCCGCCAAATAATGGTGAAAACGTATAGCAGTGCAGCACATGCATTGTGGCCACCCACATTGTACGATCTATGTGCCCAAGAAAATGCCGCAATGTGAATTTTCTTGGATTTTCGACCGTGGCTCATAAATAGAATATGGAAGCTTGAAAAACAGTGCAAATCGTGAGAAATGTAATTTTTTTTAAAAAGTTCTGAATATATGTACATGTTCCCCAGACTATTTCCCAGGTCCCAGAGCTATGTACAGTAAGTTACCATTGCTATTTTACCTTATATTTAGGCGGATCTGTGCAGATTTTTTCTCCCATTGACTTTAATGTGTTTTTCTGTGAGTTTTCAAATTTTTTTGAGAATCCGCGAATCCACAGATGGAACGGATTTTAGCAGTTTAGCCCATTTCTAGTAATAAACAATAACCATAAAAAATAAGTATTTCAAGGTAACGCAGTTAATATGATAAATGTATAAGCACCTTTTTTATTGCTTAAGATAGCTGAACTGGCCTGAATATTATTCTTGAATACTACGACAAAAGTGCATTACAAGGTAGGATGCTGGACTTGCATTAAGAAGAAAGGATACTTTACGTGCATGTTGTGGTTAGAGATGGACTAGAACTCGAACCCGAGTTCGAGTCGAACTGAACAAGTCCAAACGGACTATCCCGGACCCGGATTTCTCGGACTTTCCAGACTCACACTGGTATTTCCGATAATTACTTACGGGCCGTTCACTAACCCTAGAATATATTGTTCGCTAACTCTCGAATGTATCATTCATTTTCAGTTACCCTCAAATGTATGGATCGTTTTCGCTAACCCTAGAATGTATCGTTCGCTAACCCTCAAATGTAGCCTTCGATTTTCAGTAACCCTCGACTGTATGGATCATTTTCGGTAATCCTCGAAAGTAGCTTTCGATTTCGGTATCTTCTATTTTCGATAACCCTTGAAAGTATCATTTGGAAATATGCTTGTGAAGGTTCTCATTCATCCAGGTCATGGTATATCTGTTGTATTCAATTAGATCAACTGGACTTGAAATGTAGTTCTTGAAGACGTTTCGCTAGTCATCCGACTGGCTTTCTCAATTCAGAATGACTTGTACAAGAATCTGTGGCAATTATGTACCCTGGAAAATCCCAATTAGCATATCACAGCCGGGTGTTAAGGGTGTGATTGGATAGTGGCTATGTATGCAATGTATGCGACCATCCGTTCTTAAACAGCTGATCGCGCGTATGAAGGAAACATCAGTTGTTTAAAAGGCCAGACCCAAACTTCTGGAATTGAACCGAAAGTTCCAGTCCGGTCTTTCCTTCATATGCTCGACCAGCTGTTTTGAATAAAATACAGAATATATGTATTTTTTCTTCCCAAGTAAATGTTTAGTTCTTTTGTTTTAATATTGTCTGGGATAAAATGTAACCTTTCTAGGAAAGACAGATCTTAGGTAGGGATGGACCAGATCCGTGGCGGATTTTGGGGGTCTGCGGATCTCGTGGATTTTACCAAAAACTGCTTTCTGAACTATTTCCAAACTCCGTTCGGAATTTTTAGATTTTCGAACATTAGAGGATTTTCGAACGTTAGAGGATTTTCGAACGATTTCCGGCTGTTCGTTAAACCTCGGACAGCCAGGGGTCCCGCAGCTCAACCCGGGACCCCCTCCCGGGTCTTTAGAAGGACCATTGTGTCCCTTAAAAGGGCCCATTGGGGCTTAAGGGGTCCCGCAGCTCAAACCGGAGTCCCGCAGCTCAAACCGGAGTGCTTCCACAAGTGCCCTTGTGGCCCTTAGAAAAGCCCTTGTGGCTCGAACGGGACCCCCCTCCCGGGAACTTATAAGGACCCATGTGGCACTGAGAAGTGCCTTTTGGGATGTTGATATTGGCAGCACTGGTGTTGCCCGGTGTTGGCGACATCAGCGGAGTTGGTGTCCCCGGCTGAGAAGAAAGATGACCCCAAGGACTCTTCTAAGAGCCAATGGGGGTCCTTTTTTAGAGCTGCAGGACCCCCAACAAAGGCACTTGTCAGTGCCGCAAGGTCACTTCTAAGTGCTGGGGAGGGGGGTCCCGGTTCGAGCTATGGGACCCCTTAAGCCCCTTAGGGAAAGTGCCTTTCCTTGGGCCACAAGGGCACTTATAAGTGCCGGGGAGGGGGGTCCCGGTTCAAGCTGCGGGAGTGAGTCCTGGGTTGAACTGTGGGATCCCTGAATATCTGGCTGCAGGACTTTCAGCCATTTGAGGATTCTCGAATCGGCTGTTTGAGGATAACCGAAAACGTCCTGTGGAAACCGGAAGTAGTGCGCGTGTGTGCTACTTCCATTTTATTGCTGTTTTTTCTGCGGGAACATGGTCCTATTTAATCCCTTATTTTAGGCGGAAATTTCGGAACTTCTTTTTAATGGCAAAATTTGCTGATTTTTGAATTTCCGAATATTTTTGGAAATCAGCGAATCCTCGAGGGGAACGGATTTTCGGAAGTTCGGACATCTCTAATCTTAGGGGAGATTTACATATTTGCTTTTTAAAATTCAACATCCAGATTGTGGCTCTGTGTAAATCCAAATCCTGATTTTCTTGTTAGCGTAACTATAACATTAAGGCTAAGGACACACTACGCCAGACTGCAACACGTGGGAAAAGTGCACACTCTTCACGCACGTTACCGGATGCTTGCACTGTGACTTGCACAATCAGAGAGCATGTGATTCACAAAAAAGTGATTACATGTGCTTCGAAAACAGATCACAATGCAGAGCAGCACATGCAGTGTGGCTACCCACATTGGCATGCATTGCTCTGCGTTTCTAATGCACAAATGGATTGCAAAATGCATTCATAAGCATGTGAGAAACACACTTATGTGGCCTAGCCCTAAGTCACGCTACAACTGCTTTATCAAAGAGATTTCACATTTGTGCTGAAACCACAGCACACTATTTACAGTGTGCCTATTTCTGTTGATAAAGTAGATCTTGTTATCTGCACACTGGCATACTTTATAAACAAAGGGGTTTTAGGCTGAGGCCACACTACAACGCACCAAGCGCGAAAGCATGCGCACTTTCTTTGTGTTAGCGCGCGTTATTTTCCCCGTTTGTGCTCGCATTTTCGCTATCTTTGCAAAACGCGAACAGACACGCAATCGCATCGGAAATCGCAGGAACGTCCGCGTTCCCGTGATTTCCATGTTAGTGAAAAACACGAACACGCAAAAAACACGCTAGTGTGGCCTAGCCCTTAGTATACATTACTGTGATCACATGAATGAAAAGCCTTCACATGAATGCAGGGGCGTATCTAGGGTCTGAGAAGATCAGGGGCACTTTCGGGCACTCCATGTGCCGCGCGTAGAGATTACCAAAAAGATACAGACAGATAGACAACCACAAACATACACAGCCCGATAGTGATAAACAGACAGAAAGACAGTGAGATAGACAGACAGAGATAGAGATCAGAAAGTTGGACAGAGAGACACAAATTAATGACACAAAGGCACAGTAAACTGGCAATTTCATTATATACTGGTAGCAATTTGGTCATTTTAAACTTACTGTTGTGTTCAGTTGTAGTCAGATGCTTGCCCACACCTTTGGCCAGGGAGATCTTCTTGTACCTTCTTCATGGATCTCTGCCCCTATCTATCTCTGTCTGTCCCTCTCTCTCTCTGTATATCTATCTCTCCCTCTCTCTCTCTCTGTATATCTATCTCTATCTGTCCCTCTCTCTCTCTGTATATCTGTCTATCTGCCTCTTGTTTATCTATTTAACTATGTCTATCTGCTTCTTGTCTATCTCTCTTGTCTGTCTATCTATCTATCTATCTATCTATCTATCTATCTATCTATCTATCTATCTAACTGCTATCTATCTATCTATCTGCTATCTATCTATCTATCTAACTGCTATCTATCTATCTATCTAACTGCTATCTATCTATCTATCTATCTATCTATCTATCTAGCTATCTATCTATCTACTCTTAACTGCTATCTATCTATCTATATCTATCTAACTGCTATCTATCTATCTATCTATCTGCTATCATCTATCTTAATCTATCTATCTATCTATCTATCTAACTGCTATCTATCTGCTACTATCTAGCTATCTATCTATCTATCTATCTATCTAACTGCTATATCTATCTATCTATCTATCTATCATCTACTATCATCTATCTATCTGCATCTATCTGCTATCTATCTATCTATCTATCTATCTACTGCTATGCATCAGCTAGTATAGATAGATAGATAGCAGTTATTTAGATAGATAGATAAATAGGTAGCAGTGCTATCTATCTATCTATCTATCTATCTGCTATCTATCTATCTATCTATCTAACTGCTATGAGAGCAGTTAGATAGATAGATAGATAGACAGATAAATAGATAGATAGATAGATAGCAGTTAGTTAGATAGATAGATAGATAGATAGATAGATAGCAGTTAGTTAGATAGATAGATAGCAGTTAGATAGATAGATAGATAGCAGTTAGATAGATAGATAGATAGATAGCAGTTAGATAGATAGATAGCAGTTAGATAGATAGATAGATAGATTAGATAGATAGTAGCAGTTAGATAGACAGATAGAGATAGATAGATATCAGTTTAGATAGATAGATAGATAGCAGTTAGATAGATAGATAGCAGTTAGATAGATAGATAGATAGATAGCAGTTAGATAGATAGATAGCAGTTAGATAGATAGCAGTTAGATAGATAGATAGCAGTGCTATCTATCTATCTATCCATCTATCTATCTATCTATCTATCTAACTGCTATCTATCTATCTATCTATCTATCTATCTATCTAACTTCTATCTATCTATCTAGCTAACTGCTATCTATCTATCTAACTGCTATCTATCTATCTATCTAATTGCATGATAGCAGTTAGATAGATAGATAGATAATAGATAGATAGATAGCAGTTAGTTAGATAGATAGATAGCATTGATAGATAGATAGATAGATAGATAGATAGCAGTTAGATAGATAGATATATAGCAGTTAGATAGTAGCAGTTAGAAGATAGATAGATAGATAGATAGATAGATAGATAGATGATAGATAGATAGCAGTTAGATAGATAGATAGATAGATAGATAGATAGTAGCAGTTAGATAGATAGATAGATAGCCGTTAGATAGAAGATAGCAGTTAGATAGTAGATGATAGATAGATAGATAGATAGCTTAGATAGATAGATAATAATAGCAGTTAGATAGATAGATGCAGTTTAGATAGATAGATATGCAGTTAGATAGATAGATAGATAGATAGCAGTTAGATAGATAGATAGCATTAGATAATAGATAGATGCAGTTAGATAGATAGATACAGTTAGATAGATAATAGATAGCATCTATCTATCTATCTATCTACTATCTATCCTCTATCTAACTGCTATCTATCTATCTATCTAACTGCTATCTATCTATCTATCTAACTGCTATCTATCTATCTATCTATCTATCTAACTCTGCTATCTATCTATCTATCATCTATTTATCTATCTATCTATCTATCTATCTATCTATCTATCTCTATTATCTTCTATATATCTATCTATCTATCTAACTTCTATCTATCTATCTAGCTAACTGCTATCTACTATCTACTAACTGCTACTATCTATCTCACTGCTATCTATCTATCTATCTAACTGCTATCTATCTTCTATCTCCTATCTATCTTCTATATCTATCTATCTAACTGCTATCTATCTATCTAACTGCTATCTATATATCTATCTAACTGCTATCTATCTATCTATCTAATCTGGCTTGGCTCTGCACTGCTACATACCTGTCCCTGGATTCCCTCCGATAGCTCTCTCTCGCTCCGGCACGCTCGTGACATCGGCGCGCCGGCATTGCGCATGACGTCATTGTGTGCGACTGCGCCGGCTGAGCGACGTTCCCAGAGGTTCGCGCAGCCGGGACATCCGGAAGTTCGGGGCACTTGCAAGGGGCACAGGCGGCGAAAACATTCGGGGCACTTTGCCAAACATCCGGGGCACGCCACTGCATGAATGTAAAGGCTTTTCATTCATGTGATCCCAGTAATTTATACTAAAACCCCTTTGTTTATAAAGTATGCCAGTGTGCAGATAATATGACACTGTATGAGGCCTAGGAATGTGCATTGATTATCTTTTCTATGTTTGTATAAATGTTTGACCAGATTAGTAGCACTTCTGCTAAATGTAGTTGTAAATTAGCCTAATTGGATGCTTCCACAATCCTTGTATTGTATGTATTTATTGGAAAGCCAGGTCAAGCCTCCATGTGTAATAGCACCCCCAACATGTCCATTTAATGGGAGGTCCTATGCCTTTAATATAAAGCACTGGATGGATGGCCTCTTCCCTCATTTTAAAAAGCCAAAGGGCTGGGAGAAGTGAAAAAACCTGTTGTATGGATCCAGTGCACAACTATGTGAAATGCAAAAGTTTGCTTATAGTAATTTAAGTAAAAAAGGTTAGAAGTAGGACCTTCCAGACTGGGGTTACCTTGACGTGGCTGGAAGGCTTTTCATTCATGTGATCATAATAATGTATACTAAAACCCCTTTGTTTTAAAGTATGCCAGTGTGCAGATAATATGATATTGTATGGGGCCTAGGAATGTGCATTGATTATCTTTTCTATGTTTGTATAAATGTTTGACCAGATCAGTAGCACTTCCGCTAAATGTAGTTGTAAATTAGCCCAATTGGAGTGCTTCCACAATCCTTCTATTGAAAGTATAGCATTGCCTTGATAACCAGATCATACTAGAACTGCAGCAGACGGAACTTTTTGGCGGCTGTGCGGGTCTTTGTGAAATCTACACAGTGGAAATTTTTTCGGTCTCAAAGTCACTCTAACCCCTTTAAACTCCTTTTAAATGGTCAGCTGAATCTGATATTTTTAATCAATTTTTAAAAAGACTGAAAGCAAAATTTAAAGGGCATGTCCACCCCCAAAACTAAATGTAACCCTCTATTGGCCCCATTGTGTAGTTTAAAAAAAATTATCTTATACCTCTGCTCCTTATGGTTCTCCTGTATGTCTGTGCAAAGTCCAGGAAACTGAAGAGTAGGAGCTGTCTTCCTGCCAAAAGGTGTCCTCCTCCTCTGTTGCCTTTGGGAGGAATGGTGACATGCGCAGGAGAGACCCTTCCCCCCCCATCCCTCCACCCTTCAGATCTCTGTATGGCTGCCCTTCCACCTTCCTTGAAAAACTTTCAATATATTGTATGCCACCCCTGCCCACGCCACCCCTGCCCACCCCCAACTGCCAAGTTTCTAAAAAAGAATTCGTAGCTGGATTTCTAAAAAATTAATCAGAGACATACTTACAGCCCTTTGCTGTGCTCGCTATCTATCTATCTATCTAACTGCTATCTATCTATCTATCTATCTAACTGCTATGATAGCAGTTAGATAGATAGATAGATAGCAGTTAGTTAGATAGATAGATAGATAGATAGATAGATAGATAGATAGCAGTTAGATAGATAGATAGGTAGCAGTGCTATCTATCTATCTATCTATCTATCTGCTATCTATCTATCTATCTATCTAACTGCTATGATAGCAGTTAGATAGATAGATATATAAATAGATAGATAGATAGATAGCAGTTAGTTAGATAGATAGATAGATAGATAGATAGCAGTTAGTTAGATAGATAGATAGATAGATAGCAGTTAGATAGATAGATAGATAGATAGATAGATAGATAGATAGATAGCAGTTAGATAGATAGATAGATAGATAGATAGCAGTTAGATAGATAGATAGCAGTTAGATAGATAGATAGCAGTTAGGTAGATAGATAGATAGAAGATAAGCATTTAATAGTGATAGCCAGTTAGATAGATGATAGCAGTGCTATCTATCTATCTATCCATCTATCTATCTATCTATCTATCTAACTGCTATCTATCTATCTATCTATCTATCTATCTATCTAACTTCTATCTATCTATCTATCTAACTGCTATCTATCTATCTAACTGCTATCTATCTATCTATCTAATTGCTATGATAGCAGTTAGATAGATAGATAGATAAATAGATAGATAGATAGCAGTTAGATTAGATAGATAGATAGCATAGTATAGATAGATGATAGATAGATAGATAGCTAGCAGTAATAATAGATAGATTAGATGTGATCGCATTAGATAGATAGCAGTTAGATAGATAGATAGATAGATAGCAGTTAGATAGATAGATAGCAGTTAGATAGATAGATAGATAGCAGTTAGATAGATAGATAGATAGATAGCAGTTAGATAGATAGATAGCAGTTAGATAGATAGATAGATAGCAGTTAGATAGATAGATAGCAGTTAGATAGATAGATAGATAGCAGTGCTATCTATCTATCTATCTATCTATCTATCCATCTATCTAACTGCTATCTATCTATCTATCTAACTGCTATCTATCTATCTATCTAACTGCTATCTATCTATCTATCTATCTATCTAACTCTGCTATCTATCTATCTATCTATCTATTTATCTATCTATCTATCTATCTATCTATCTATCTATCTAATCTATTTATCTATCTATATATCTATCTATCTATCTAACTTCTATCTATCTATCTAGCTAACTGCTATCTATCTATCTAGCTAACTGCTATCTATCTATCTAACTGCTATCTATCTATCTATCTAACTGCTATCTATCTATCTATCTACCTAACTGCTATCTATCTATCTATCTATCTATCTAACTGCTATCTATCTATCTAACTGCTATCTATATATCTATCTAACTGCTATCTATCTATCTATCTAATCTGGCTTGGCTCTGCACTGCTACATACCTGTCCCTGGATTCCCTCCGATAGCTCTCTCTCGCTCCGGCACGCTCGTGACATCGGCGCGCCGGCATTGCGCATGACGTCATTGTGTGCGACTGCGCCGGCTGAGCGACGTTCCCAGAGGTTCGCGCAGCCGGGACATCCGGAAGTTCGGGGCACTTGCAAGGGGCACAGGCGGCGAAAACATTCGGGGCACTTTGCCAAACATCCGGGGCACGCCACTGCATGAATGTAAAGGCTTTTCATTCATGTGATCCCAGTAATTTATACTAAAACCCCTTTGTTTATAAAGTATGCCAGTGTGCAGATAATATGACACTGTATGAGGCCTAGGAATGTGCATTGATTATCTTTTCTATGTTTGTATAAATGTTTGACCAGATTAGTAGCACTTCTGCTAAATGTAGTTGTAAATTAGCCTAATTGGAGTGCTTCCACAATCCTTGTATTGTATGTATTTATTGGAAAGCCAGGTCAAGCCTCCATGTGTAATAGCACCCCCAACATGTCCATTTAATGGGAGGTCCTATGCCTTTAATATAAAGCACTGGATGGATGGCCTCTTCCCTCATTTTAAAAAGCCAAAGGGCTGGGGAGAAGTGAAAAAACCTGTTGTATGGATCCAGTGCACAACTATGTGAAATGCAAAAGTTTGCTTATAGTAATTTAAGTAAAAAAGGTTAGAAGTTAGGACCTTCCAGACTGGGGTTACCTTGACGTGGCTGGAAGGCTTTTCATTCATGTGATCATAATAATGTATACTAAAACCCCTTTGTTTATAAAGTATGCCAGTGTGCAGATAATATGATATTGTATGGGGCCTAGGAATGTGCATTGATTATCTTTTCTATGTTTGTATAAATGTTTGACCAGATCAGTAGCACTTCCGCTAAATGTAGTTGTAAATTAGCCCAATTGGAGTGCTTCCACAATCCTTCTATTGAAAGTATAGCATTGCCTTGATAAACAGATCATACTAGAACTGCAGCAGACGGAACTTTTTGGCGGCTGTGCGGGTGTCTTTGTGAAATCTACACAGTGGAAATTTTTTCGGTCTCAAAGTCACTCTAACCCCTTTTAAACTCCTTTTAAATGGTCAGCTGAATCTGATATTTTTAATCAATTTTTAAAAAGACTGAAAGCAAAATTTAAAGGGCATGTCCACCCCCAAAACTAAATGTAACCCTCTATTGGCCCCATTGTGTAGTTTAAAAAAAAATTATCTTATACCTCTGCTCCTTATGGTTCTCCTGTAGTGTCTGTGCAAAGTCCAGGAAACTGAAGAGTAGGAGCTGTCTTCCTGCCAAAAGGTGTCCTCCTCCTCTGTTGCCTTTGGGAGGAATGGTGACATGCGCAGGAGAGCCCTTTCCCCCCCATCCCTCCCACCCTTCAGATCTCTGTATGGCTGCCCTTCCACCTTCCTTGAAAAACTTTCAATATATTGTATGCCACCCCTGCCCACGCCACCCCTGCCCACCCCCAACTGCCAAGTTTCTAAAAAAAGAATTCGTAGCTGGATTTCTAAAAAATTAATCAGAGACATACTTACAGCCCTTTGCTCCTTCGGCTGCCAGTTGCCGCATCTATGATTTGCAGCCTCTCTGCCAATCATAGACGCGGCTGCCGGTCCGGCTCCTGTTTGCAAGTTCCAGCAAACAGGGATCCAGAAAAGACAGCCGCGGCTGCAAAGGGCTGTAATTATGTCTCAGATTCTTTTTTTTAGAAATGTAACTCGGAGGTTGGGGGTGGGCAGGGGAGGCCTACAAGATATTAATTTAAAGTTTTTATTTAAGGTGGACATGCCCTTTAAAGGGCATGTCCACCCCAAAAACTAGAATTTAACCCACTACTGGCCCCACTGTGTAGTGTAGAAAAGAATCCTTACCTTACATGCCTGCTCGAAATGGTTCTCCAGTAATGTCCCTCCAGTAAAGTCCAAAAAATTGACCACCAGGAGCCTGGCCAAGTCCCTTTCTGTATCTGCCTCCTGTCTCTCCTCTGGGAGAATTATGACATGCTCAGTGAAGCCCTCCATCTACCTCCTTCTCGTTTCTCTCTCCCTCCCCCTAGTGTAAAACCCCTTTTCAGGTTGGAGGAGAGAGGCAAAGTAAGTAATGATCAGGGGAGTTTTTAGAGAAATTACTATGGCGGTTGGGGGTGGGGGGAGGGAGCCCTATACTACAGCAAAAGTAGGGGTGGACATGCCCTTTAAAGAAACTTACAGGCAGATTCAATAAAAGTTCTTATTGTTAAAAATAGTGCTAATTTTGCCCCAACCAATCAGATGTTAGCCTGCAAATGTAAAAAAAAAAAAAGATCTGATTGGTTGGGGAAAAATTAGCACTATTTTTAACGATAGGAACTTTTATTGAATCTCCCTGAAAGTATTCAAGTCAAAGAAGTGGCTGTGGTCATCAGCTGTCCATTTTACCATGAACTTGTGTGTGTGTGCTAGGAGATAAACCCAGCTGCCAACCATTGGAAATCCATAATACCCAACTTTCAAGGGAAAGGGACTGGGACAATGATGTTAATATAATGTACTATTCAGTGTAGCATACAAATGTACAGAACTGTTGCTGTGTATAAAAAGCTTTATTTAGACAAGAAACACGGGTGCTTCATGTTTCGGACGCACGGTCCTTTCGTAAGGTGTGCCAGTGTAGCACTTGTGTTTCTTGTCTAAATAAAGCTTTTTGTACATAGCAACAGTTCTGTGCATTCATATGCTACACTGAATAGTACATTATATTGACGTTTGATCCAGAATAGTGGCAACTGGAACAGTGTGGCCTACAAGCTTTTCTTGCCTCAGTACTTGGGCACCTCCAACTACATGGGACAATGATGTAATTGGCTCCACCCTCAGAATGCCTCATCATGCCTCCAAAGTCACAGACACGCCTCCGGAAAGCCCATTTCAATTAACTCAATCAGATAACTGGGAGACTCATTTGTTGATGTACTTTTTTTTTAACTCAATTTACATATACATACATACTAATTGACATACTTTTAAGGAACTTAGAAACCCTAATACTGTCTTTAGTTCAGGTTATTGCAATAAGTGCAGAAAAAGCTATGCTAATGGAGTAGGTGCATGTACGCAGCTCAATCCGATGTCGGACTGTCTTACAGGGTACTGGAGGATCTCCTGGCAGGTCCCCACCCACTTCCCCAAGAAATCAGAGAAAATTGCTAAAATTTAAAATACAGAGCTAAAGGGACAGTAATAAATGCATTTTAATAAACAAAATGAGTCAGCAGGAGAAATATAGATATGTAAATAAGGCATAATAGAGAAATTAAATGTTAGGTGGGCCACTGAACTTGTGCTGGCGGATGTGCACTAGGCTTCTAATTTGTGTATGTATTGAATACATTTGGTCTCTAGTTGCACTCTGCATGGATGCATACTATCCCATTTCTATATTTATATATTGCTTGTCCTGGTGGGCCCCTAGTCTCAGATTTTCTGGTGGGCCCAAACAGAATAGTCCAACACTGGCTGAATCCTAGCCTGATGGGAGGGGCTGGGCACACTGGAACTCTCTTGTCTCTTTCCAGAATGAAAAATCTCAAACATATTTTAAATGTAACTTTAAAATGTGTACTTATCATCTTACCATTGCTCTGAGAAAACATTACTGGAAACCCATCCAAGCCTGACCCACTGCAGTGTTCTGGGACAACTGGATAGACCTCTAAAAACTGGGGTTCCCACTGATACTGGGATGGTTGGGGGTTATATACTATTCAAAAGTGGGACTAATATAGTTGAAAGGCACCTCTCTTTGCAACACACCTGGTGACCCCTTTCTTTCAGTTATGTAACAAATATAAATATATAAAATAAATATATTATATATATATATATATATATATATATATATATTTAAAAAATCAGAGAAAATAATGATTAGATCAACTATATTCAACCCTCTAATCATTTTTCCACTATAAAGTCTTTATTATAGGGGGACAGGAAACCATACCCTGGGTGGCCATTTTGCAGAAGCAGAGAGCTGTCTTCATTGTACTTGCATGACTATCTCCTGTAATTTTACTACTAGATATATTGAAGATAGTCAAGCTGGGGGGCACAGAGAAGGCAGTAGTGAGTTAGCAACAGCTGCACATTATTTACTGTTCCTTAAAACCAAACACATGCACATGTCACTGTGTGTGCACTATAGTATATGCAGTGTGTGTGTGTGTGTGTGCAGTCTGAATATGTTAGCTATCAAATGCTGCAAGCCTGAAGACATGGGGTTTATCCTGGCCTCCCTTTCTCCACAGGTGGGTTTACCTTCTACACACAGTTCACGCATGTTTTCTCCTCATACTATTCCTTGCCACTTTTTTTTGTCTTCCTCATTGGCTGTCTCTGAACATCTGACTTTGCAGTGAATGTAGGGAAATATAGTTTTCTCTCCCCACCCCCACCTTTTCTAGGGACACTCTACATTGTGCAACAAGTGAGGTAGAAAATTTTAAAGGCAACTCCTGCCATTATGTTTACCTGCTTGTAAAAGTGATTGCTGGCTTACTGTGCCAGACAGAGAATAAGTGCTAAATGGGTATGTCAGGGAATGGGTGCTAAGAAAGTCTGGCAAGGAAAGGGTTCTAAGAATTTTTGGTAAGGAAAGGGTTCTAAGAATTTTTGGCAAGGAAGGGGCACTAAGAATTTTTGGCAAGGAAAGGGCTCTAAGAATTTTTGGCAAGAAAAGGGCACTAAGAATTTTTGGCAAGGAAAGGACACTAAGAGCTTTAGGCAAGGAAAGGGTTCTAAGAATTTTTGATAAGGAAAGGGTTCTAAGAATTTTTGATAAGGAAAGGGTTCTAAGAATTTTTGGCAAGGAAAGGGCACTAAGAATTTTTGGCAAGTAAAGGGTTCTAAGAATTTTTGGTAAGGAAAGGGTTCTAAGAATTTTTGGCAAGGAAAGGGTACTAAGAAATTTTGGTAAGGAAAGGGTACTAAGGATTTTTGGTAAGGAATGGGTTCTAAGAAATTTTGGCAAGGAAAAGATGTTGAGTAGGCCTGGCAGGGGCAAGAGTCTGGCATGGAAAGGATGCCTTTCTTCAGTTAAAGGAGCACAATGCTGACAGCTGTCTTTGTCGGTACCGTGGTCAGGCATTTGATCTTGACTATTACACGCGATTGCGCTCCAGTGAAGGCTTCTCTGAAGCTAGCACTGGAGGAAATTTTTCTGTGTTCCCTGCCTGCTAATGACTGTGTATTTGAAGAATGGGAGGTAACACATAGCTCCTTTACAGTACCTCCTGTTCTTTAATTAAACTACAAAAAGCTAAGTCCTATTTATGAGTGGAGATACCCTTTAAACATTTTTCCATTATCTTAGTTGAATTCCACGTCACCCAAAGCCACACTTCAATAATTAAATTTTTAATACTACTGATTTTAGCTTTTTTATCATACAGAATAGTAAATGACATTTTCAGTCTTTGCCATATGTTGTCATTTATTTGATTCTCTTTCTGATACTTATACAGTATATTCCCTTGCATTTAATTTTGCAAAGAGCAGCATAAGCTGTCAAAGCTTATTAAAATGATCCAGACACGCAGATGTTATGCAAAACACTCCATTCTGTAGTAGCAGTGTAATATAGTGACACCTAGTGATCAGATTTGTTAATTAAAACTCTCAAATATTCATTTTTGTGCTTCAAAGTTAATTTTACATCTCATGCCAAATTAATATATTTTTATTTTATTCTTTAGATAGAGATTGGAACTGTGTTACCCATTGTGAACAGACCAATAATTTCACAAGAACAGGTACCAGATGAAACAGAGGAAGCTGAAGAATCAACTCCAAAATTAATTGATGGTTCTTCACCACAGGGACCCTTGACTCCTGCAGTCCTGCCTCCAGACACAAGTGGAAGTTAGTGCTGTTTGCATTCAGAAGTTTATAATTTGATATTTTTCTGAATAAATGGAGACTGGAGAGGACACAAATACACAAATAACTATGTACTTTGCTGTGTAATGCACTGTGTATGAAATCTGTGCATATGTGCATACATTATGTGTGTGTATTTTAAAAATATATATATATTTGTGAAATAGATATGTAGCTTGGTTCAACTGCACAGAGAAACTGATGCTAAGATACTGCCATGTTTTTCATATACACCTGTATATATGTATATGTGTGTGTGTGTGTGTGTGTGTGTGTGTGTGTGTGTGTGTGTGTGTGTGTGTGTGTGTGTGTGTGTGTGTGTGTGTGTGTGTGTGTGTGTGTGTGTGTGTGTGTGTGTGTGTGTGTGTGTGCGCGGAGTGCGCTGTAATATTATAGCTTATTATAGCTTGCGTTTAAATCTACGGTGTGATCTCATATAATGGAGGCTATTTATATATTTTTATATCTGAATCACATTCCTCCCAACTAAGTCCAGGAGAGATGTAGGCCTTACCAAGGCCATACCCTCAAAGCGACTGTCCTGCCCAAAAATAGAATGTTTGGTGGGCTGTTAAACATAATACATTGTTATAGATGTTTCAGGTTAAAATGACCCTATCCTGTTCTGTGTACCTTTGACACTATATTTTGTGACATCTGGGAGTATTGGGTTGATATGTTATGTAGTGAGGTTGACCAATTAAAATCCTCATGTATAATCATCTCTCCACAATGCTTTACCAGATATGCAGGAGGGTAAGAGAAACTGCAAAAGTTAAAAAGAATGCACATGAACGTTGACATCACAACCAATGACTGAATGTTATTCTACTAGTAGTCCTCTGAGCAGGTGCAAGCTTATAAAAGAGCTTAGAGAGCTAAGAAACCTTTTGATAGGCAAATAGAAGGTTGCCAGTTGCTGAAAGTTTGCTGAGCAGTTTCCCAATACTTTTAATGGTTAAAATTTGTGAGTTTAGTCTCCCTTTAAATAACAGAGCCATATGGGAGAGATGAGGGAGGAGTGAAGTGTAGAAAAAAATAAAGGTGGGAGTGAGGATGGAACATCTGGATGGAAATAGAGACAAAGGGAAGGAAATCAGGATGTGGATTTAAAAGTATAAGGGTAAAACAACATAAGGAGAATAAAAGGAAAACGTTGGAGATAAACAAAAGAAAACTGCTAAAATTTTGTGAAGGGGTTAGACAATGATATGAGACAGAGAGTATTGAGGTGCTATGTGCTTGTGCTGTTCGTTGGTGGTCTGTGGTTTGGTAATTGTGCCTTAAGCTGGCCATGCACATGTGATGGTACACCGCACAATGTGATGGTACACATGCACATGTGATGGTACACCGCACAATCGAATGGGCTCCCTCTACTGGATGTAAAGGGAGACTATAACGACCAATGGAAATTTTCCATTATTCCCGATTGATCGGAGTGCCGACTATGGTCGTTCATCAGCACTCCGATCAGTCGAAAAAAGCTCCTACACACAAACGATAATAGGTAAATTCCTTCATTCCCTGACGTGATTTACCTATTATGGTTTATATGTATGGCCACCTTCAGACATACTTAGACATACAGGTTTCCCAACTTCTCTAACTGACATTAAGAAGGCAATTACCCTTTAAAGGGCAAGTCCAGCCCTCAAATGAAAACTTACATACAGGTAAATCACCCCCTGAGCTCAGTACAGGCTCAGTACAGATTTCTAAATTGCTCAGTTTCCATGAGGCATACAGAAGTATAGCAGGCATAGAGTAATGAATTCAGAGGACAAAGTAGGATATATCAACATATTTTAAATCTTTTGGAATTTTTGGAAAATGTTATAAATATAATACATTAGCTTACTGTAAGTGGCTCTGGGAAATAGTCTGGGGAACTGACAATCAACATTCTTTCTGAAAGAATCTCATTGTAACAATTCTGATTGGATACAATCAAATTATTTCAGAAAGAATCTGATTCGTTTACTAACCAATTAGATTCTTTACCAATCAAAATTGGTTACAATTAGATTCTTTCAGAAATAATTCTGTTCCTCAGACCATTTTCCAGGTCCCAGTGCCATTTACAGTAAGTTACTGTATCATTTTTCGAATTTCCGAAAACGCCGCTCCAAAATAGAATGTGGAGCTGGAAAAACAGAGTGGTTAATATACCAGTCAGATTATTTCTGAAATAATCTGATTGGAAAAGAATCTGATTGGTTAGTATATCAATAGGATTCTTGGAAAAGAATCTGATTGGTTAGTATTGGGAAAGAATCTGATTGGTTAGTATAGCAATCAGATTCTTTGAGAAAGAATCTAATTTGTATACTAACCGATCAGATTCTTTCTGGAAGAATCTGATTGTATCCAATCAGAATTGTTTACAATCAGATTATTTCAGAAAGAATCTGATTGATATACTAACCAATCAGATTATTTCTGAAAGAATCTGATTGTAACCAATTCTGACTGGAAAATAATCTGATTGGTTAGTATAACAGTCAGATTCTGTCTGGAAAAAAATTTGATTGTAACTAATCAGAATTGGTTACAATTAGATTTTTTTAGGAAAAAATCTGATTTTCTGTTCCCCAGATCATTTCTCAGGTCCCAGAGCCATTTACAGTAAGTTACTCTATTATTTAGAATTTACTGGGGGGAAAAAACACGTCTTGGAAAAATCTGCAAAGCGGAGTTTTGCAAAATCCGCTTAATTAGCGATTTGTTGATCACGGAAACCCAGCACGGAATCGGGTTCAGATCCGCGATTCATGAATTGCGGGTGTGAACCCGATTCCGTGCCGGATTTCTGTGATCCATGAATCAGTAATTAAGAATTAAAGGAAGAGTTGACTCAGAAAGGGAACTATTACTTTATTGCATTAATTAAAGAACAGAGGGTAAAGGAGCTATGCCTTACCTCCCATTCTTTAAAGGGTATGTCTCCCGGTAAGGAGAACTTACCGGGATCGTTCCAGCGCTGACAGAGCCGCGGCCGAAATCCCCGATACCTCCGGCGCTTCCACTCTCCTTAGCACAGTGTGCGCATGCGCGCACTGTGCAAAGGACTGGAGATGCGTCGGAGGCGTCGGGGATTTCGGCCGCAGCTCTGTCAGGGCTGGAACGATCCCGGAAGTTCTCTTGCTCTCCTGCAAGATTTAATGAAGAACGGGAGGTAAGAAATAGTGCATTTACCTCCTGTTCTTCAGTAAAACAGATAGAAAGCAAGTTAATTTTTGAATGGACATACCCTTTAAATACTCAAAAAAAAAACTGGAGGAAGGCAATCCACTGCCGGCTCCTCTGACAGGTCCCCACTGTTTCTGGCTTTACTTAACTATAGCACGCACGAATGCTAATGTACACTGAAAAAATTGTCAGAAGAGCCGACGGTGGATTGCACTGAAGGGTAAGTTCTGTACCTTCGCTTCTGGCTCCTGAGGAATGGGAGGTAAGTTTACTTTTTAAATGAGCTATTCCTTTAAAACATGATGACTGTGAAGAGAGATATATCTACATATAGGAACAGTTGCTTAATTATTCTTTATACCAGAATTCCATTCAAATATATTGTTTAAAAAAGACTTTAAAAGTTTTTTTTTTTACTTTGTTTGCAGGCATTTCATCAACCTGTATACTGTGTGCTTGCCTACTCACAACAGTTTACTGTGATGACCATAACCTTGATGCCATCCCCCCTCTACCTAAAGAAACGACCCATGTCTACTTGCGCTTCAACAGAATCAGCAAGATAAGCAAAAATGACTTTTCCCATCTATGTATGTCATGAAAGTCAATTGAAATAGTTATGGTGATTAAAATAGATGTTGCTTTTTTAACATTTTTTAAATGAAGGTCAACCACTGAACTATATACATAGTAGGTGATATTCTTGGGGGGAAAAGTTAGGAAAGCATTTATATTTTTATATAACACAGTTTAATTAAACAATGTTGATATATGTGTTTAATGTGGATTTCTTGATTTAGTGTGCTTGAAGTAAATAATTGGACTTCCGTTAAAGGAAATATTAAAGGGGAACTGTAGTCTTCCATTTTGTATGTGTTTAATGGAGGCAGCAATTGATCACCAGATAATGCTCACTGCTGTCTTTACTGCTGGGAAATTCTAATTAACATACTAGAAATGCAAAATCAACATTATAATTCCCTAAAAGTCTCTTTTCCCCTTATTTGGATAATGAGCTAGGGAGTTGTGGGGAAAACTCTCCCTAACTCGCTTGACTCCTTGTAAATCTTATTTTTCAAAGCCCAAAGTTTAAGGCATAGCAGCTTAACCTCCCGGCCTTTAATCAATGCAAGGAATAGTTAAATTTTCAAGTGAACTATTCCTTTAATTAAAAGCAAACTATTTTGTTTTAGTAACAGACACTCAGAATAAATTATACCAAGTTTCCTATTAGGCACCACTAAAATATATATATTGGTTCTATATATGGGCAGTATCTACCACATGCAATGTTGTAAGAAGTGATGGTGATGGACCTTTAGATCAAAATATTTATTTCTCCTCATCTATTTTTGAATTCTAGCTTTCCTAAGAATCAATAAAACAGGGCTTTTGTGGAAAGCAGCTTTTCAATATGACGGTTTTATGTGTTTTCTTTTTTAAGAGGCAGTAATCCTAACCCTAATCATAGTGTTTTTATTCATAAAGCTGGAAGCATGTAGCTAATCTGTAACACCCAATCATATGTTATTTAACTGCAGTTACCCAGTAGAAAGCTTACATCTGATTGTCTGCTGCAAATTAATAGCCCATAGTGTGATACAGTAAAGTTTATTATAGCACTGATATTTAAAAACTGAATGCAATTTTCATTTATCTTTATTAGCTAAATTACAAAAAATTGACCTGACATCAAACCTAATTTCTGAGATTGATGAAGATGCCTTTAGAACTTTGCCACGGCTTTCTGAGCTCATTCTCCGAGATAACAGAATAAGACAACTTCCAGAACTTCCAACTACTATGAATCTCATTGACGTCAGCCACAACAGACTTGGCCCTAAAGGATTAAAGCAAGAAGCGTTTAAAGTATGTTTCCACCATGTACTATAAAATAGTCTTATTTAATACAATATCATGATTTATTATTCTTTTGCCAGCACATTACACTGCTCTTACTTGCTTCATGGAGATATATGATGATTTAAAGGAGAACTAAAGCTAACATATTTGGTTCTCCAAATAAACCTGTATCAGAAGTTTTACAAAGTTTTGGGTCACAAACACTAATACATTCAATGGAACTCTAAGCCCTGCCCATCAGCATCTACAATTCAACACCTCCTAGAAGGGTATTTTTTTCATCAAGGAGGAGAAACTCTACATTAGGCTGAGGCCACACTATAACGCACAAAAAACTGATGCACGTTACTGTCCGCTTTTGCCATCCGCTTGTGTCTGCTTGTATCTGCTTTTAAATACTCTTGTGTTTGTGTTGGCATAAAAAGTAAATCGGATTTGTGTTCAAGTTTTTATATGCGTTCCATAGACTTGTTTTAAGTGTTTTCATAAAAACGGACCAAAAATCGTGATCGCATGCGTAATAAAATCGTAACAGATTGCAGCACACACAGTGAGGCCCACGATTTACATTATTAATAAAATGGCATTGCAGATCGCAAAGCACAAAAGGATCGCAAAAAACGGCAAAAACGCGCTAGTGTGGCCTAGCCCTTAGTGACTTACTGACAAACCAAACAATATTTTCTTTGCTTTCTGTTGACTAATTCAGGTCTGTTTAAAATACACGATCAAAGTTTAATACATAATTACAATCTGATATTTTTTACAGGACTTGAAAGATCTTCATATTTTGTATTTATCTGATAACCATCTGAACCACATCCCTATACCTCTTCCTGAAAGTCTTCAGTCTCTTCACCTCCAGGTAAGTGTTTTATCTGTCAACCTGTATTTAATTCCATCATTGTTAAGAGAATGGTTTTGGTACATGCTGAAGCTGGTTATACCAAATAATGTACTAACAGGGAGATTCAATAAAAGTTCTTATCGTTAAAAATGGTGCTAATTTTGTCCAAACCAATCAGATGTTAGCTTTCAAATGTTAAATAACTTCTGATTGGTTGGAGCAAAATTAGCACCATTTTAAACGATAAGAATTTTATTGAATCTCCCTGTAAATGCTCAGATTAGTTTTGGCCCTTCTGTCCTAAGATGCAATATAAAAGGTATTATTTTGCAGATTACAAAGATATATAGATGTAAGTAGTTAAAAAAAAAAAATGATCAATTGATTAAAATCCTTTTCAATTGAATTGCTTGAATTGGTTCCAGATTAACAGAAATTGTAGAATCAATATAACCTTGATCAGTCAGGTCAGAATATTTTAGAACATTTTAAAAGTATGGGAGAACTTTTGCTTGATTCCTGTTCAATCATATTAACATGTGAAAAAATTACCAAAATCAGGAAAAAAACCACATTAGCAAAGAACTTGGGTCAGTGAAGAATTAAAAATAACGATCCATGGTTAACGTATGGTTCTGTGTGTTTCAGTTTCTATTAACAATTAATCATTTCATTCACTGAATATTTAAAAACTGGTGCAAGTAGGCACATTATATACATGAACCACGCTAAAAAAAAAAAAGGTGAACACAATACTCCACAAACTAAGACCTAGCTCCCATTTCTTTGGTATTTACAGGGTGGTATTAGCCGGTATCAGCTAAAGTGGAGTTAAAAGTGTTTTACCTATGAGACATTAATGTTAAACTATTTCTAGAAGTGTATACCCTAATTAGTTTATTACTGTAATTAGTTTATTAGCATTCTTTCAGTTTTTGCATCAATACAAACCCCACCCTAGTAATAAATAGGGATGGCTAAAACTGTCAAGTTTTGTTCTGTTTTCGGATTTACGGATCTCAGGAAAATCCTGAAGATCCAAAAATCTGGAAACGGAACATACTTTTGGGAGCCCATTTTCGATAATTACCGAACGTTCAAGGCTATTTATGATAATCCTGGAATGTTCGTAATTATAGAAAATAATCCGAATAATTTGTCTGTTTTTGGATGGAACATTCGGATTTCGGAACCAAGGGGTAATAAATACCGTATATTAAAATGCTGATTTGAGTTCAGAAACATTTCAGGTAATTCGTGTCCCATCTGTGAGCTACAACAAACTACCTTTTATTTTAAAAATGGAATGAAGCAGCTGCCACTAGCAGCTTCACAGAACATATTGAAATCTCAAAAATCCAATTTAAACAAAATTGAAAGGAAATTTTTGATTTTTCTGCTGCGATTTTCATATAGTTTCATTTAGTCCTCACTGGAAATGACTCCAAATCGGTGGATTCTGAAAACCAGCAGTTCTGAATCAAAGCCTGTTTCCTGTCAAAACTAGGATTTATGTCTATTTCAAAGCACCATGTTATTGAAAAAGAAAAATATTGTGTACATAAATAAAATGAATCATAAAATATTTATAATTACAATGCTGCCTTTTCTAGTACTTTTCCAAACATAAATTACCTTTTTGATTCTATAGTCTTACAGGGAGATTCAATAAAAGTTCTTATCGTTTAAAATGGTGCTAATTTAGCCCCAACCAATCAGATCTTATTTAACATTTGAAAGCTAACATCTGATTGGTTGGGGCAAAATTAGCACCATTTTAAGCAATAAGAACTTTTATTGAATAACCCTGTTAGTCTACAGAGCTGTAGTAAGTGATGACACCAGAAGTTCCACTCCTCCTTAGTCATTAGCGAGGGCTGGACTGAACATGTACATGCTGAAAGTATATTGGATCTGCTGATGTCAATTCCTTACCTCCATGTGGAATAGTTCATTTATTGAATAGTTAAAGGCAACAATTCAGGGTGCTGGATTCCTGACTTATGTTCTCCAAAGTTAATATTTCCGTTTTAAGTTCTTCGTTAAATAGTCCCAAGACTTGTTCTGAGGTAGTGTAATCTGTATCTGCCCAGGGTCTCAAAGGGGGTCTTCAAAAGATAAGATTCAAATGGTTGTGAGTTGTCTGGTGCCCTTCAACACAATACTTTGTCCAGGGCCCTCCACAGACTTTAAACTTCTATAATCTTGCAGAATTGTAGGATACAAACTGATCCCCCAAGTTAACTAATTATCCTTTTCAATCCTATCTTTAGGATAACAACATCCAGGAAATGCATGAAGAAACTTTTTGCAACATGAAAGACTGGTCATATGCTAGAAGGGCTTTGGAAGACATTCGATTGGATGGCAACCCTATAAACCTTAGTAGAACACCACAAGCCTTCATGTGTCTGCCCCGTATACCAGTTGGCAGGCTTGTTTAATTTGGAAGAACACTTTTTGCTTCATTAACCACACTCATTAGTAAGTCACTGACATGCCAGCCTAACAAACAAACCTCTTATTAGATTCTGAAAAGGGAAAAAAAACTTGATCGAGATGTTATGAATAACAACATGTTTTTCGCAGCAACGCAAAATGGATTGAAAAATGGAAATCGGCTAAATAATAAATGCTCAGTGCCAGTAAAAAGTATGAAATAAAGGATAACAGTATGTAGTGAAATGTTCACAATGTTAGTAAATATTAATGGCATTTGCAAATGTCAGGTGATTTCTGAAAATATTTTAAGTTTCTTAAACTTTTAAGCTACTTTGTACTTTCACTTAATTAATTAGCACAAACCAATTGGATTTTGTGATTTGTTAAAACACCATCATAAAGCCTAGTTTTCCTATGACACATGCAACATGCAGAGAAAGAGTGGATAAAACTTATGCCATTTTGTATAGCATTAACTTTTCTTTTTTTCTAGACATGTACAAGGTATTCATTTCCCTTTTAAAATAAATGTTTTTATCAGTGTTAAATACAGGATGTTAACTACTTCCTAGATATACCAAAGCATTTCATTTTCCCTTTATCTGTGCTGTATGTGGCATAATCTATCAGTATTTTTTTTTTTTTTTTGGAAATGCACAGATCATGACATTTATTAAAGTTGTTCACCAAACTAGGTGTGACTTTTCAAAATGTTTTTTTTTCCTTTAATATTTTACTGCCCTCTAGTGGAAGCATGTTTTTTTTTTTTAAACCAGCAAAAAGCAATAGAACGGTGATATTCCAGTTAGTGTAAAAACTGCAAACTATAGGCTGGGTTAAGAACTCAAACAAAAGGCAGTAGGGGCACACAATAATAGTGTTGCTAGAATAAGGCTGAAGATGTGAAGCAAGAAATATGTGTGTATTTATAATTTTATGCATATAGTGCTTGGGGAAGCATGCTGTACAGTATAACTATTCATAATTTATAGAGAAAAAAATAAGGTGAGATACAGAAATAAACATTAAATGCATACATTAGAATAATGATATAAATAGCTTTTAGATATGGGGAAATGACCTCAATGACCTTAGGGCCCTATTTATAAAGCCTATTTAAAATCAAGTGGCATCGCAAATTTGACGTACCACCATGACTGATTTATTTTATTATGGACAGTTTGACAGTAGTATTAACTAAGAACTACTTTAGGTACATTAAGAATTTCTTTATATAGAGGCAAGGGACCTTCTTCTGTGGCACCTTCCTTTGCTAATCTTTTTGTCTACAGAATAGAACAAAAGGTATTTTTGTCAAAAAGTATGCCCAAAATTTCTTTAATACTTAAGATTTGTAAAAGACATCTTTGTATTATGGAGAGGTAGTGAAACTGAGTTCATAAAAAATGCACCCACCGTAAAATTCATGCATGAATGTTGCTTGTGAAGGTTCTCATTCATTCAGGTCATAGTATATCTGTTGTATTCAATTAGATCAACTGGACTTGAAGTTACATCTTCAAGAACTAAACTTTAAGTCCAGTTGATCTAATTGAATACAACAGATATGCATGAATGTTCAGTTTCCTCCTAAACTTTTTAGATGTTAAAATCAAAATCACAGATGAGGCCCTCCACACTAATCGGAAACCTACTGACCATAGCAACACGCTCTTTGCTCTATCCCTAAAGGCCAATACAAGACGTATTACATCTAACCATACACTTCTGAAAAGGCAGCTAATACACTGGACAAAATATTTAGGGAAAGAGGCTATAATAGCATAAGCCTATCCAGGACAAGGAAGGAGGTAGCACAGATCCCAAGGTCAGATGTACTTCAATTTTTCCCAAGTAGCACAAAGATAGAAGGGATTATAAAGAGATTTTGACCTCTATTAAGCGAGGATAAGAAATATGGTTAACTATATAACTATATAAACCTTTTGAGGTTCTGTTAAACTAGGGGTAAAAACCAGAGAGGCCAACAAATTACTGCTGATTTAACGCATAACAAAAAAAAAAGGGACATTTCCTTTCTTAGGGGGACCTGGAAAGGCTGCAGCTTGGGCTGCAATTAGTGCCTAACGATCAAGAAAGGAGAATCTTTTGTCAAGTGGAGCACTCATTAAACTTAAAAATTATGCCACCTGCAAAACCCCTAATGTAGTGTACATGCTTAAATGCCCATGCAGCACGGCCTATGTAGGCCAAACCTCAAGTGACTTTTAAAATTTTTGAAGATTTTAGAATTTTCAAAATTTATATAGATATAGCTGCCCCATGTCCCAAATTCATTAATGAAAGCTATTTTAGCAGTACCAGCACCCTGGGTATAAGAGGTAGCTCGACAGGTGCCTTTTGAAGTATTTTCACTTTCACTCACTTTCCCTTGCATGATACATACAATGAGGGAGAAGAGCCAATGTGGTGTGTCTCCAGAAGATCTAAGCCTGCCTGGCTCCTCAACAATGGTGGCAAACTGCAGTGAGCCTACTCTAACTTTTCTCCGCTTTCCCCTATTTGATACATACTCTAAGGGAGATAAGCCAGTGTGGTGTGGGATATGTCCAGAGGGACCAAGCCTTCCTGACTTGTCAACAATGCTGGCAAACTGCAGTGAGCCTACTCAATGGTGCTGATGCTATAAAGTGTTACCCTTGCCTGCTTTCCTCTATATGATGCAAATATAATACAAATTAAAAAACAATAACAATTAAACGAATGTTCAGTGCAAATACATATACTTTAAAGAAAAAAAGAACAGTAGTTTTTCCATCCTAATAAACTTAACCTGCCCATTCAGTATTGTGTCTGTGTATAAATAAATGCTTCCGAAATACTGACTTCCTGTTTGCAGGACCCCTAATAGAGGACATTATGGTCTTGCCAGGCACTGGTCCATGACCCAGTGCCTGGGTTGATTCAGTTGCTCAGTTGAGATCTGAGCATATTTGACCCATCCAACAGCCAATCAGTAGAAATTACTGTTAGGAACATTCCAAGGTAGGGTGCATTCTGGGAAGAATGACTGTTAGAACCTGAAATGGCAGCTCACTAATATCAACAGCAGGGAATAGCAAGGGATGTAAATTCATCAGATTTTTCAAAATGGAAGAGAATATTTAGAATAACTAGGTATGTATAATATAAACTGAGAATTTTGATACTTTCCGCTGAACTTTCCCTTTAAAGAGATTTTTTTTTTGTCAATTGTTGAAGTAAGTGTTGCCACTCCATGCTGAACATGAACACCCCTTTTTAAGCACTCAGAGAAAGATTCTAGAAATATCAAATTTTCAGGATAATTATTGAATATCAAATGTGGAAGCTCAAAAGTGCATGTGTAAATGAAGTTACTTAATCCCAGTAGCTATGTATAGTAAGTTACCATTGCTATTTAACCTTATTTTAATTCAAACATTTCAAACTATTTGTCCCCATTGAATTTAATGGGTCAGATTTTCGTAAGTCATCTCTAGACATAACCATTAAAGAGCATCTCCACCTCCACCCTTAAAGGGCATGTCCACCCCCAAAGCTATTTTTTGCTGTAGTGTAGGGAACACTATCCTTTGTACTTTTGCCATACTTTTGTTATTTTTTGGAACAGTTATCAAGTTATTTTTATTTTTGTGTTTCTTATGGGTGCAGCAATTGATTTCTCTCCTCCTATAGTGGGCAGTGTGCTTGTAGTCTATGGAGATATGTCTGGGTTTTTGCATAATGGTTAAAGGGCATGTCCACCCCCAAAACTAAAATTTAACCTACAACTGGCCTCAATGTGTAGTGTTCAAAAATCCTCATCTTACCCCTCTGCTCCAAATGGTTCTCCTGTAATGTATGTTCAAACTCCCAGAAATTAAAGATTAGGAGCCATTTGTAATGTAATTTGTTTCCCCCTCTAACTATTTCTTGTAGAGGTTTCTATGAGGGCAAGCATGCTCAGTAATCACTAAGAGGCCGCATTGAAGAGGGAATTTCCCATCATGCAATTTACATGATTTGCATGAACACTGTGTCCATTACAGTAATAGCAAAACTGCACCTAGCAGAAGATAGTTCAGATTGGATATCTAGAGATAACTATTGTTTCAGTATAGATGTCCTTTTATACCTATTACCTTAAAGGAAATGTGCAGAAAGTGCTTGCAATAAACTTTCATTTTTGTTGCAACATTTGAAAGGTCTTTTTACTTATGTGCGTCCTGCCACGTGAATGGCGGCAACTAAAGAGTTACTATGTTATGTAACATAGTAACTCTTTAGTTGCCACCATTCCAGTGGATTACCCAACCATTCACTTTCTGTATAATGAGATATCCAAGTTGGGATTTCCTGGCTATGCAGAGCTCTGGGGCAATAGAGAAATAATTTCCCTGCTCAGCACAGCACAGGAATAAACTGTGGTTTTGCATTTGTAAGGATATTTTTTATTTTATAATAAGCTTATATTGTAAGTGGATATATATTTAGTCATCAGATCATCTCATTATTGGGGGATGCTTATAGTAAATGTAAGTAGCAGGGCTGCATTCATTACAACCTGGTTGTATTTACACTGCATGTTTTCAATATACAACCCCTATCCTATACATTCCATATCTGCCCTTTGCTGTTTGAGAGTGCTCATCAGGAAATTGTGAAACTAGTAGTGCAACTACATAGGCCCTTAGGTTAGTCATTATTTTGCAGGCTATTTGGCCAAGGGAAAGCAATTTCAGGCTCTGTAATCAAAACACTATTATTATCATTTATCTGTTATATCAATATTTATGTGCAGTTTATGGACTGCTATACAACAACACCATTGGTATGAAACCCAGGAGCTAAATTCATTTTGGCAGTCTAACTAGGCAACCAGCCATCTACTTGCAAATCTCTTACCTAAATACAAAGGCAAGACCTGTTAGTTTGACTGCTGATTAAAAACTGAGCTTCTTTGAAGATTTCATGCTGTTTTATAGTGTCTCATAAACAACCCCCCAAAATCTGATTGGACTTTGGATCTTAGACCAATCAGATATTGGGGGTGGGTTTAGGAGTCACTACAAATAGTGAATGTTCAGTAAGGAGAGCTAGTTTCAGTTTTGCATTTCATCTGATATGTTATAGCTTTGTTCTGAGGCATGTACTGGGATATAAGCTTATTGGGTGATTCTGGCTGGGTAGCTTGAATGGGCACCCCTTAGTTCAGATGGCTCTCAGTTTAGTTCTCAGTATTTGGCTTTCTGTATCTAAGATTAAAAAAAATCCAGCAAAAGTTTGGTTTGCTGTCCCAACTAAACATTCAACAGGAGATCTGAGTAACAGAGCTATTGGTGTATTGGAGTATCTGGTTCCACAATTTCACAAGAGGGAGATGATTGCAAACCAGTCTAGAGAGCAACATGGCAATCAAAGGGATATCAGAAACACATGCAGCAAAGCTGAGTGTGAATAAATTCAAGTGTAAAAGCAACCAGTCTGTAATAAATGCAGCCCTGCTTGTAACAAATGTTGTGTCTTACTATAGAGTTAACAGCAGCGATCAGCACTCCATTCCAAGCAAGGAAATGCCTAAGTGCCATTCAAAAGTTTCAGGTTTCAGACCTGTGAGTGCCTGCGTATTTCTGTGTATATATATATATAGTTCTAATGACTAGAAGTAGGGAATGGGTTAATGTAAAATCCCAGATTCCCAGGTTGCTCAGATTCTGCATGTTTAATTAATAAATGGAGAAAAGGCTATTTTAACCATTATGCAAAACCCTTCTGATTGGTAGACATATCTCCATAGACTGCAAGAATACTGCCCACTATAGGAGGAAAGAAATCAATTGCTACACCCATAAGAAACACAAAAATGAAAATAACTTGATAACTATTCCAAAAAAATAATGAAAGTATATGGCAAAAGTACACAGGATAGCGTTCCCTACACTACAGCAAAAAATAGCTTTGGGGGTGGACATGCCCTTTAAAGCTGTAATATATTACCACTTACTGTGTAATATAAGGATATTACAAGTCACAGTCAATAGAACAAATTCAAGTTGACTGATCATTTCTTTATCTTACTCTTGTAAATTACTCATGTTATTTCTTATGCTAAGTTCTTTTATTTTATGCTTTTTGGTTTGTTTTATTTTTCAACTGTTTTTTATGTTTTTTGAAAATGGTCACAAGAAAAAGAAAAGAATCACCAGCAACCAGTTACAGTAGATGGAATGCAGTTGTCATTCCACAAAAGATCTAACCTAAACAGCCCCAACCTGGTCCGAAAGGGAAATGTGACAAGGGGACACGCACTTCTGCCCTCACCCAACCAAGAGCTTTCCATACCACACCCAGCCTACCCCAGCCTAATACAGTCCTGGTTTGGAGTGAAAATCAGCCTCTGGTCCTCTTCTCCCTATCATGACCAGGTTTGGAGCAGTTTTCATGGCCACAGTTGGCCTGTACTTTGCAGATATTCTTTGTTTATATGGTGGCAATTTACATTCTTTTTAGATTATTGTTAGGGAGGAGGGGGCTGGTGGTTATAAAATAGGGGCAGGTGTGCTTGAAATCATTATCTTCTTGTGGTAGCAATGGTTAGCTTAAAAGAAAAGCATGTAGCCATCATCACTTCAAAATTATTCTCTTGCAAGACAAAAATTGCTTCTATGAATATAGCACCTGAAAGAACCATTTACTGTATTATTAAGAACTTCAAGATTAGGGATTCCATTGCAGGCTTCAGGAAGTCCACTAGTGTCAGCAAGCAACATGGCTGTCTATGGAGTCACCTGCAGAATTGTGTTGCCACCAGTACAGAGCTTGCTCAATATTGACAGCAGGTGGCTGTGAGTGTATCTGCAAACACAGTGAGGGTAAGCCTTTTGGGATACAGCCATTTGTCAAGAAGGGCAGCAAAGCAGAAAAACATCAATGACAGACATTAAAGGGCATGTCCTCCCCCAAAATGACATTTGATATTCTAACAGAGAAGCCCTCAAAACCTTAAGATAGTTATACTCACATTGCCCAAAACTGCACACAAAGCTATATCTTTTGGACTTGAAGACGTTTCGCTAGTCATCCGACTGGTTTTCTCAATTCTGAATGACTTGTACAAGAATCTGTTGGCAATAAATACACTATCATGTACAATGCTGTTTTAACGTCTTACTCTGGGCAGTCTCGATAACACCTCTTAGCCATAATGCAATCACAACTTGTATTTAGAGGGTCCCTAACACCTGGCTGTTATATGATAATTGGGACTTGCCAGGGTACTTACTGTCAACAGATTCTTACACAAGTCATTCTGAATTGACAAAGCCAGTCAGATGATTAGCGAAATGTCTTCAAGAACTAAACTTTAAGTCCAGTTGATCTAACTGAATACAACAGATATACCATGACCTGAATGAATGAGAACCTTCACAAGCATATTGCAAATCATTTTGGGGAGAAAACCCCAAAACGTGTACAGCAATACGAAAACACAGCAAGGAAATTGGCAGAATACAGAAACTATCTGTGCTTCAACCTAAGATGCCGACAACAAAGGCTAGTATTCTATAGCACAAGAAAGGATAGGGGAGCACACTACTGTGGTGAATCCAAAATTTTTATTGAAACAACAACTACTGTTGTTTCAATAACAATTGTGGATTGTGGATAAAAGTAATAGACTTACTACAACAGCTGCAAAAGGATAAAGCCATTGATCGAGCAATAAATCATCGACTCTACCCTAGTGAGGCCCACCTACTGTATGTATATATGGACTCCTGAAGATACACATGGAAGGGGCCCCACTAAGACCTATAGTCAGCAGCATCAACTCAGTAAAATACAAGGTGGCAAAATACCTTTCCAACATCCTAGGGCCTTTGGTTGGAAGTTCTAAGCATCACATCCAGAACTTCCAGATTCAAGATGTAGTACTATGGTGAAACTATGGTATCCCATTATGTGACATCTATGCCAAGAACAGCTGTGTTCCCTACTTGACTTGTGCCTGAATACCACGTATTTCAAATATAAGGATAAGTTCTACAAGCAAAAACATGGATATGCTATGGGATCTCCAGTTTCACACATTGTGGCAAACCTTTACATGGAAGAAGTTGAAACACAGGCTCTTAATACCTTCAAGCACATTGCACCCCGCCACTAGTTCAGATACGTGGATTACACCTGGGTTAAAATCCACCAGAAGGAAGTACAAGCCTTCTCAGAACACATCAATGCTGTGGACCAAAACACCAAATTTACAAGGGAAGAGGTACAAAACAACAGTCTTTCTTGGACTGCTTGGTAAAAGTCAGGGAGAATGGAAGACTGGAAGTAGAGGTATACAGAAAACCCACACAGACCATTATTTTGACTCCAACTACCCTTAGATCACAAGCTGGGTCTCATCAGGACCCTGCAAAACAGAGCAGACAACATCTCCACTAGCAGAGTTGAATGTTTAAGAATGCTTAAATGCCTATACATCTCAGAGGAGCCCTTAAAACTTTGATATCCAAACTAGGCTTTTGTCAAAAGGGGTATAAGGAAAAAAGAGAGCACAAATACCAACAGTGAAGGAGGAAAGCAAGGCAGTAGAAAGAACATGGGCATCCCATATGTAGCAAGGGTTTCTGAAAAGTTGAGAAGAATTTTCAATAAACACTATATCCCTCTCTGGTTTAAACCAAACACACTGAGGCAGCAACTGTTGATTCCATAAGACCCAATACCGAAACATAGAAGAGCGACATCATTTATGCAGTGCAGTGAAGAATGCACTGAAGAGCCAATTCCTTGGGTCAGGACTCAGCTGTGTGTATCTTGAGGAAAAAAGACATAACTTTGAAGATTGTAATGTCAACATCTTGGCAAAGGAACAGGACTGGTCCAAGAGAGTTGTCAAGGAGGCCATTTATGTGAAAAAAAAGAAAAAAAGAACTTAATAGAGGTGGGGGGTTCAACAACAACTGCCTGTCATGTAGAATGCTGTTTTATTGGTTACCCTGGTCAGTTTCAATAACACCTCTTAGCCGCAATGCAGGGTACTTATTGCCAACAGATTCTTGTACAAGTCATTCTGAATTGAGAAAGCCAGTAGGATGACTAACAAAATGTCTTCAAGAACTGAACTTCAAGTCCAGTTGATCTAACTGGATGAATAAGAACTTTCCCATGCACACAAAGCTAGTTATTCAGCACAATTGCCAGTATCTGATGTAGGGATCAAGCTAAATAATTTGCTTTGTGTGCAGTTATGGGCAGTGTGAGTATGACGATCTTAGGGTTTTGGGGGATTCTCTATCAGAATACCAAATATAATTTTGGGGGTGGGCGTGCCCATTAAATTACAGAGATTTGACATTCAGGTGATTGGTGCAATCTATGTGTGCGGTTGTTTGTCACCCAAGTAAGTGAGCAGGGACAGATTTATAGTCCCCCCCCCAAGCCAGCTTTACTCCTATCTAGTTTCACACGAGCGGAATGTTTTCATACAGGAAGCATATTAGCATTTACCAGGTGTTTTTAAATGGTCACCATTATCAAAACGCTACATATAGCATTTTTCTGCCACTAAACATCTGGATACACGCAGAAAATGCCACAATACCATTTGTGTGAAAATAGTCTAATATAAACAGCAAGGCTGAATAAATGCAAATCAGTCCAGCTGCATTATTTACTTTTAATAATAATCCAATCCCTTGTCTGATAACCCTGCCACTGGTCACTGCCCCTTTGCTTTTTTCTCTGTATAGTCTGAGGGTGTGATGGGGAATCACCCCTCCAATTAAATAGGCCAAAAGCATTTCCTTTTGCATTGTGATTCGCTGTAACTCTTTTGCGTGACCATCCATTAGCTGGCATTAAAAATCTTCCGTTATTGTGTTTTTTGAGATACATGTGCAGCGGCTGCAAACACCAAATTAAAGTCTCGCCAATGTTTTTTTTATTATCAGTAGGATTTAGTGTAGGAGCCGGCAGTGCATTTCCCTTTAATTCCCTTAAGCTTTTGTATAGTGCAGTTTATATAGGATTGGGACCTCATGTCTGAAGGCCAGGCTTGTCATATAAGGTGCATGAAATGGTACACAGTGCAACATTTTTTCCAGCATTACTCTGATGGTGTTTTCCAGTAACAATTCTCCCATATAACCACTTTAAGAGGGAGGGGGAATTAGGTGAATCACTGGAATACAGATAGATTCTATTAAATAATAGGCACTGCATCCTTAGAACAATAAATAGGTGTAATATTTATACAAAATAGAACTCTATAGTTCAAACCAAATTAAATAATCTACTATATGGGATTGTAATAAAATTGCTTTAACAGTAAAATACAATGCAGGCCAATAGAAATTTTCGATATTTTCTGGACTTTTGATAATTATCGAATGTTCAATGCGAATATGTGAGTATAATGTCTATTATACCTATACGCGAGTAAATATCGAATCAGCTAGTAAAATGTCTATTATACCTATACATGAGTAAATATCGAATCCGCGAGTAAAATGCCTATTATACCTATACATGAGTAAATATCGAATCAGCGAGTAAAATGTCTATTATACCTATACGTGAGGAAATATCGAATCCGCGAGTAAAATGTCTATTATACCTATACATGAGTAAATATCGAATCAGCGAGTAAAATGTCTATTATACCTATACGTGAGGAAATATTGAGTCCGCGAGTAAAATGTCTATTATACCTATTCATGAGTAAATATCGAATCCGCGAGTAAAATGTCTATTATACCTATACGCGACTAAATATTGAATTATCGAATCCGCAAGTAAAATGTCTATTATACCTATACGCGAGTAAATATCGAATATCGAATCTGCAAGTAAAATGTCTATTATACCTATACGCGACTAAATATTGAATTGTCAAATCTGTGAGTCGTTCATGGGATAATTATCGAATGTTGGAACGCGAGAGTTTGAAAGTAGCGCGCGTGAGAGTAAAATCGAGTTTCCGAAAGTCCTGGATATTCGAACATTTTCCCCAGACCATTTCCTAGGTCCCACAGCCATTTACTTTAAAGGGCATGTCCACCCCCAGAACTAAAATTTAACCCACTACTGGCCCCACTGTGTAGTGTATAAAAATCCTTACCTTACATCCCAGCTCCAAATGGTTCTCCTGTAATGTCCACCAGGAGCCTGGCCAGCAGGGAATTTGTTTCCGCCTCTGAGCTGTCCTCTCAGAGGTTTTTGGCTTGCTCAGAGCAGTCCTTCACTACCTCCCCCCCCCCCCTGTAACAATTGGGGGAGTTTCTTGATAATACAATATAGCGGTAGGGCTAGGAGAACTAGCCCTACAACATATTAAAAATTATCAAAAGGGGTGGACATACCCTTTAAATTACCATCGATATTTTAATTGTATTTCATTCAAACTTTTCAAACTATTTGACTCCCGTTGACTTTAATGGGACCACTTTCGAACTTTTCATATAGTTCGAAAGTTCGAAAAGGGACCAAACTTTCGAAAGTTCGGCCATCTTTAGTTGCTATCAATGAGATACAAGGCAGGTCCATTCACTGCTTTCCTTCTCTTTACATTAGGAGATGACAGTGTATCCAGTTGTATGTATGTATAATTTTATTTATAAAGCACCTCTTGGGTACGCAGCGCTGTACAAAATACAGAATATATAAACAAGGGGATAAGTGCAAGCCATTATAAAGATAAATAAAAATTATATACAATCTCATACATCGGTATATAAATTATATATATATTGATGTAAGTGCAACATGCTTCGACACATTAGGAATGAGATCCCTGCCCCAAAGAGCTTACAATCTAAGTGGGAGAGACAACAAAGATACAAGTGGGGGAAATGGGTACAAAGTGCTTAAAAGGGCTAACAATTATTTGTTGTGATGATGATGCTCAGAAAGGTAGCATAAGAGTCTAGATTTGAAAGCATTAATGGATGTCACCAGGCAAAGCAAGAGAGGGAGAGAGTTCCAAAGGTAGGGACCAGCAAGAGAAAGTGGTTTAAGTCGAGAGGCAGCAGTGTTTGTTGGGGTTTGTGAAGAAGATTTCCTTGCGAGAAATAGAGGGCAATGTCTGGAACATAAGGAACCAAGAGAGAAGAGAAGTAGGGAAGTGCAGTAGAGTGAAGGGATTTAAAGGTTAAAAGCAGGGTATTGAATATGATTCTTTGTTTGATAGGAAGCCACCCTATAGACTGAAGTATTTGGGTTGTGGGTTCTCTTTTGGAGTGAGATGATCTGAGCTGCCAAGTTTAAGATAGACTGGAGAGGAGAGAGATGAGAGACCGGGAGTCCAAATAGTAGAATGTTACAGTAGTCAAGATGGGAGATTATAAGGGCATGGATGAGTATTTTGGTTGTGGAGCGAGAGAGAAAAGGGCCGATATTGGCAATATTGTGAAGGAGAAAATGACACGTCCTAGTGACATTGTTAATGGGATGATGGAAGAAAAGAGAGGAGTCAAATATAACTCCAAGGCAGCATGCAGATTCAACTGGGTTAATGACCATATTGTCAATGGAGAAGGGTGGACTAGGTCCCAGTTTAGGGGGTAAAATGATTAATTCCGTTTTAGATAGATTGAGTTTAAGGCAGCGGGGTGCCATCCAGGAAAAGATAGAGAGCGGGGGTGGACAAGTAAATTTGGGTATCATCACCATATAAGTGATACTTAAACCCAAAAGAACTGATTATTTCTCCTAGAGAGATAGTGTAGTGCAAGAGCCCTGAGGGACCCCCACATTAGGCGGAACAGGAGAGGAAGTCTTATTAGCAAAATAGACAGAGAAAGATCTGTTAGGGAGATAAGAAGACAACCACGCCATAGCTTGATTTTAGATGCCCAGAGAATATAGAATTTGCATAAGAAGAGAGTGGTCCACAATATCAAAGGCAGCTGATAGGTGAAGGAGAATGAGGACTGAGAACTGTCCTTTGGCTTTGGCAGCTTGTAGGTCATTTGAGACTTTGCAGATTGTAGAGATTTGCAGTTATTAGAATAGTTACGATCAGTGAGTTACAAGGCAGGTCCATTCACTGCTTTCCTTCTCTGTACATTAGGAGGTGACAGTGTAACCAGTAAGAAGTTTAGTTAATATCAGTGATGTACAAGGCAGGTCCAGGCGTTGCTTTCCTTCTCTTTACATTAGGAGGTAACAGTGTAACCAGTAGGAAGATTAGTTGCTATCAATGAGATACAAGGCAGGTCCATTCACTGGTTTCCTTGTACATTAGGAGGTGACAGTGTAACCAGTAAGAAGATTAGTTAATATCAGTGAGGTACAAGGCAGGTCCAGTCATTGCTTTCCTTCTCTTTACATTAGGAGATGACAGTGTAACCAGTTGGAAGATTGATTCCTTTGTTTCTTTTTTAATCCCTTGGCAGGTTCAGCCTTTACCAGTTGTTACATTTTACCCCGTTTTCGAAAATTTTCGAAATTACGAGGATTTCTCGTATTTTCGAAAATGCAAGAAAACACGTATTTTCGAAAATTTTAGAATTTACGAGGATTTCATGTATTTTCGAAAATGAGGGAAATAAGTATTTTCGAAAATTTTCATTTTAATGTGTGTTAACGGGTCCGCTCGTGGATTTTCGAATTTATGAGGATTTCATGTATTTTCGAAAATGCGGGAAATAAGTATTTTCGAAAATTTTCATTTTAATGTGTGTTAACGAGTCCGCTCGCGGATTTTAGAATTTTCGATTTTTTCCGAACATTCGGGGATCCTTGAGCAGACCGGATTTTGCTAGGTTCGGACATCTCTACTCATGTTTTAGTAAAAACTGAGAACTTCAGACATGCCGCCCCTAAGTATCTTGACACCCTAAACACTGTCATGAATAAAGAATGGTATCAATAAATCCTCTGAAAGCAACTTCTGTGCAACAATTCAAGTGCAATTTTGTGATGATCAGTGTCACCGTGTCACAAATCAAAAACGATAATGGATTGCTAGGCAAATTTGGGATCTGTGGCCATGAAATTCCCTAGAACTTAATCCCATTGAGAACCTGTGGTCAGTTCTAAACCTGGTGAAGTCGCACATTTTACAAAACACATCTCTATCACTGCCAACCTAAATTTTCCTATGCAATGCAAAACAATAATTTAAGGTCCAAGAACAACCACTATTGGGCCCAAATATTGTATATACCAATATTGCACAGATCAGGTGTTTCCGATCATTGTAAAAGTTCCATTCCAGTGACTGACTGTGGTAGAGGGGGGCCCGTCCCAATAACATGTCATAACTGAAAGACCTCACCGGGACTTCTAAACCACTCCCTCGGATCCACGGACCCTTTCTCCTTCCCCTTTTGCATTGTGACGCGATGACTGGGTTTTTATACCATATACAAGTCGTTTTGAGGCAGAATGGGAGGGGCTTAACAAACAAGCGACTAACAACTAACTAAAAAGGGCATGTCCACCCTTAAAAAAATGGTCACTTATCATTTACTACTAGGCACATAGTAGGTAGTTGGTATTATTATTATAGTTTGCTACCAGTATATAATGGAATTCCCACTTTAATACATGTATATAATGGAATTCACAGTTTGCTGCCTGCATATAATGGAATTCCCAGTTTGCTACCTGTATGTAATGAAATTCCCAGTTTGCTACCTGTAAATAATGGAATTCACAGTTTGCTGCCAGTATATGAAGAAATTCCCAGTTTGCTGCCAGTATATAATGAAATTCCCAGTCCCAGTTTGCTACCTGTATATCATGTAATTCCCAGTTTGCTGCCAGTATATAATGGAATTCCCAGTTTGCTACCAGTATACAATGGAATTCCCAGTTTGCTACCAGTATATAATGGAATTTCCAGTGTGCTAAAAGTATGAAAAGTATATAATAAAAATGCCAGTTTGCTACCATTATATACTTAAAATGCCAGTTTGCTACCAGTATATAATGCAATTCCCAGTTTACTGCCAGTATATAATGCAATTGCCACTTTGCGACCAGTATATAATGTAATGTCCAGTCTGCAACAACCTTTACTACTGTACATGTGACATTTTGGCTTTAACTGCAATGGGGGGGGGGGATTTGTCATCCTTAAATTATACCAGTGGGTGCTTGATCATTATAAATCATTATAAATTTTTGTTTGAAGGATAAAGAAAAAGAGAACTTCAGGGTGTATATCCACATGGGTCCAATATAAAAAACTGGTTTATAATAAATTATATATTAAGTAAACCAGAAGTACAACAGCTCCAAGTCCAATTGTGACATTTTATACACATTCAGGGTTATTTAATAAAAGTTCTTATCGTTTAAAATGGTGCTAATTTTGCCCTAACCAATCAGATGTTAGCTTTCAAATGTTAAATAAGATCTGATTGGTTGGGGCAAAATTAGCATCATTTTAAACGATAAGAACTTTTATTGAATCTCCCTGATTGTCTTTTTAAATATAACTGATAATTAAAAAAAAAAAAAAAAAGCATTAATATTTTCTTTCTGTAAATATTTTGGATGCTCTAATGAATTCCCAGAGGTAAGAACCCAGATTTTTCAGTCTTCACCCTGGGTACACGATAAGAGAAGGGGTGAGTTTCGATGGTTTGATTATCCTAAATATATATGATATGGATCAAACTATAGCTTCTGCTAAATCTAAGACTAAAATGTGAAAAAAACATGTACAAATATACATCATCTTATTATCAGGTATCTCTCTAAAAATATCAGGTTTTCTGTAATGTGAAATACATGGCCTGGCCTAGATTTTCAAGGATAGAAATTCTCCTGAGAAGATTCCATAGTGTAAAGGAAGTCACTTGTCAGATGATTATTCATAAAATACAGTAACATTTTCTACCCCGTTTGATAAATATAGAACATAAAACAAAGTATCCTCTGTCTCTTGTTTAAAACTGGTGCATGGCATTTGGTGTAGGAAGGAATACTAGTGCATAATAAACCTATTGGGAGAGAAACATTTTGATGCATTTATTCTTGACTAATTTACATAAAAGACAATAAAGTTATTTTAGAATGAGATAATGCCCCTCTGGCTTAGAAATACACTGCACAGTTTAATTCTGCCTTATGGTATAATGAGAGTTTGAAATCCCTTTCCGAGTATCATTTACAGCAAATCCCTCACCTAATAAGAATACATTACATGACTGTTTAAAACCAATGTTTAATTTTCTTTTATGGAATAATTAGTATTTCAAGTCCCTTTCTGAATTTCATTTACAGCAATCATTTTCTTCTCAAATAAAAGCAAAAGAAGCATTATCTATATAATTTATATCATTGGAAAAGTTTGCAATCATTTAAACGCTAAACTTTGAATTTAGTAGGAAATATTTAACAATGTCCAGAAGGCATCTTGCAGTCTTATAATATATGAATAGCATTGCCCACAAAATCTAAGAAACAAGAAATCATTCCTTACTGCCAGGGGAGGGGTCAATGGGAGAGTGATAGTTAGAAAAGTCTGGGTTTATTAAAGGGTATGTCCACCCCTAAAACTGCTGTAGTGTAGGGAACACTATCCTGTGTACTTTTGCCATATACTTTCGTTATTTTTTGGAACAGTTATCATGTTATTTTCATTTTTGTATTTCTTATGGGTGTAGCAATTGATTTCTCTCCTTCTATAGTGGCCAGTGTTCTTGTAGTCTATGGAGATATGTCCACCAATCAGAAGGGTTTTGCATTATGGTTAAAATAGCTCTTTCTCCATTTATTAATTAAACGTGCAGAATCTGAGCAACTGATTTGCAAGTGCCACCTGGGATTCTGGGATTTTACATTAGCCCATTCCCTACTTCTACAATGTTGAGTGCAAGTAGCATGTTGATATCAGTTTATCAATGGTTATATATATATATATATATATATATATATATATATATTTGTGCTATAGTCAGGCACTCACTTTACAGCTTGTACTGCCTTGGTGCTACTGATGGAAGATTAATAATATAGTTGATTGTATCCAGTGCACACATAAGGTCTTCATTTTCATGTTTAAAAAACTTTTGTTCACACATATTTTCAGTGCATACAGCGACGTTTCGGTCGTGGTTTCTGACCTTTTTCAAGCTTGAAAAAGGTCAGAAACCATGACCGAAACATCGCTGTATGCACTGAAAATATGTGTGAATAAAAGTTTTTTTAAACATGAAAATGAAGACCTTATGTGTGCACTGGATACAATCAACTATATATATATATATATATATATATATACAATATAATACAAAAATGTCGGCGGCACTCCGTAGCAATAGGGATGACAGTGGGTGCAAGCTTCCAAACAGGCTCCGCAGTCCTGCCAAATATTCAATAGCACATAGAAACGAAGCAGCACTCCTCCATATAAAACACGTTTGTCTTTATTAAATCCTGTCACATGTCCAACAACAAGCAATATATATATATTACACATACACACACAGAAATATAAAGGCACTCACAGGTCTGAAACTTTTGAATGGCACTTAGGCATTTCCTTGCTTGGAATGGAGTGCTGATCGCTGCTGTTTGCTCTATAGTAATACACAACATTTGTTACAAGCAGGGCTGCAGTTATTACAGACTGGTTGCTTTTACACTTGAATTTATTCACACTCAGTTTTGCTGCATGTGTTTCTGATATCCCTTTGATTACCATGTTGCTCTCTAGACTGGTTTGCAATCATCTCCCTCTGTTCTATTACTGGAGATTATTTCTGTTGAAATTGTGGAACCAGATATTCCAATACATCAATAGCTCTGTTACTCAGATCATTTAGTTGATCATTTAGTTGAGACAACAAACCAAACTTTTGCTGAAATTTTTGTTTATCTTAGATACAGAAAGCCAAATACTGAGAACTAAATTGAGAGCCATCTGAACTAAGGAATGCCCATTCAAGCTACCCAGCCAGAATCACTCAATAAGCTTATATCCTAGTACATGCCTCAGAACAAAGCTATAACATTTCAGATAAAATGCAAAACTGAAACTAGCTCTCCTTACTGAACATTCACTATTTGTAGTGACTCCTAAACCCACCCCCAATATCTGATTGGTCTAAGATCCAAAATCCAATCAGATTTAAGATTGTATCTAGACCAATCAGATTTGGGGTGTGTGTTTATGAGACAGCATGAAATCTTCAGAGAAGCTCAGTTTTTAATCAGCAGTCAAACTAGCAGTCTTGCCTTTGTATTTAGGTTAGAGATTTGCAAGTAGATGGCTGGTTGCTTAGTTAGACTGCCAAAATGAATATTTTTTAGCTGGGTTTCGTACCTATGGTGTTGTTGTATAGCAGTCCATAAACTGCAGATAAATGTTGATATAACAGATAAATGATAATAATAGTGTTTTGATTACAGAGCCTGAAATTGCTTTCCCTTGGCCAAATAGCCTGCAAAATAATGACTAACCCAAGTGCCTATGTAGTTGCACTACTAGTTTCACAATTCCCTGACAAGCACTCTCAAACAGCAAAGAGCAGATAGGGAATGTATAGGATAGGGGTTGTATATTGAAAACATGCAGTGTAAATACAACCAGGTTGTAATGAATGCAGCCCTGCTATTTACATTTACTATAAGCATTCCCCACTAATGAGATGATATGATGACTAAATATATATCCACTTACAATATAAGCTTATTATAAAATAAAAAATATGCTTACAAATGCAAAACCACAGTTTATTCCTGTGCTGTGCTGAGCAGGGAAATTATTTCTCTATTGCCCCAGAGCACTGTATAGCCAGGAAATCACAACTTGGATATCTCATTATACAGAAAGTGAATGGTTGGGTAATCCACTGGAATGGTGGCAACTAAAGAGTTACATAACATAGTAACTCTTTAGTTGCCGCCATTCACGTGGCAGGACGCACATAAGTAAAAAGAGCTTTCAAATGTTGCAACAAAAATAAAAGTTTATTGCAAGCAATTTCTGCACATTTCCTTTAAGGTAACAGGTATAAAAGGACATCTATACTGAAACAATAGTTATCTTTAGATATCCAATCTGAACTATCTTCTGCTAGGTGCAGTTTTGCTATAACTGTAATGGACACAGTGTTCATGCAAATCATATAAATTGCATGATGGGAAATTCCCTCTTCCAATGCTGCCTCTTAGTGATTACTGAGCATGCTTGCCCTCATAGAAACCTCTACAAGGAATAGTTAGAGGCGGAAACAAATTTCACCAGAAATGGCTCCTACTCTTTAATTTCTGGTATTTTGAACAGACATTACAGGAGAACCGATTGGAGCAGAGGGGTAAGATGAGGATTTTTGAACACTACACATTGAGGCCAGTAGTAGATTAAATTTTAGTTTTGGGGGTGGACATGCCCTAAACTAACAATGGTAACTTATTTTAAATGGCTGTGGCACCTAGGAAATGGTCTGGGGATGGTCTGGAGAACATGTCATTATCACCAAAAAACTTTCTAAACATGAGCCGGCAATTGTTGGTTTTTTTTGCAAGCTACATTTGAGAGTTACGGCCAATTCGAGGGCTACCGAACAATACTTTCGAGGGTTAGCAAAAACGAAAAATCCTTTTGAGAGTTAGCGAACGATACATTCAAGGGTTAGCGAACGGCTCGTAAATTCGATAATTCTTGAATACCGCAACAATGAACGTTCGATAATTATCGAAAGTCCGGAAAGTTCAAAAGTCCGAGAAATTCTTCAGTAAAAGTTCGAAAGTTCGAATTCGGACCCATTAAAGTCAATGGGAGAGTGATAGTTTAAAAAGGCTAGGTTTATTACAGCTAAACTAACAATGGTAACTTACTGTAAATGGCTGTGGCACCTGGGAAATGGTCTGGGGAACATTTTTCACCAGTCACCAAAACTTATTAAAACACTTCCTAAAGATGAGCCGGCAGTTGTCGGGATTTGCGCAAGCTAGGTTACGGCCCATTCGAGGGTTACCGAACGATACTTTCGAGGATTTACGAAAATAGAGCCATAAATTCGAGGGTTACCAGAATTGAACAATACTTTCGAGGGTTAGCAAAAATGAACAATACTTTTGAGAGTTAGCGAATGATGCATTCAAGGGCTAGCGAATGGCTCGTAAATTCGATAATTCTTGAAAATCGCGACAACGAACAGCCGATAATTATCAAAAGTCCGGAAAGTTCAAAAGTCTGAGAAATCCTTCAGTAAAAGTTCAAAAATTTTAATTCAGACCCATTAAGGCAATGGGAGAGTGATAGTTCGAAAGGTCTGGGTTTATTACAGCTAAACTAACAATGGTAAGGGGTTGAGATATGCAAAATTCTCCTTTATGACCCTTGGCTTATGCATGTGTCCAGAACCCGCTGGCTTAATAACATGCAATATAGCCTATTGTATAGAGCCAATCACCTGACCTGCAGACATGACATGTTTCAATCTTTTTAGATCTCATCAGTGCAAGATACAGATTTATGGCTCTATGGGGTAGGATTTGGGTGCACAATAGACTAATAAGGAGCAAAATCAGAGGGTTGCAGAGAGGGAGTGGAGGTCAGACAGTGCATGTGTCAGTGGGTGGTAAATCATGTTCTGTTCCTGCTTGCAGTACTAGCAGCACTCTGTGAGTATCGCTGTCTAAATGATTTCAGTCACCAAATGTCTCATTTGGTCTGCTAGCCTGCTAAACTTCCTAAGGGTATGTGTGTGTATGAGCTTATGTGCATGGGTAGTATGTACAGTATGTGAGTGTATGTATGAATGGTATGTATGTATGGGTATGTACAGTATGTGAGTATGTATGAATGTGTATGTATATATGAATATGTACAGTATGTGAGTGTGTATATGTATGGGGGTATGTACAGTATGTGAGTGTATGTATGAATGTGTATGTATGTATGGATATGTACAGTATGAGAGTGTGTGTATGAATGTGTATGTATGTATGGGTATGTACAGTATGTGAGTGAGTGTGTGTAAGAATGTGTATGTATGTATAGGTATGTACAGTATGTTAGTGTGGGCACATCTATTGATTTAATCTCTACTGGTCGATGATGTGCTCGTCCTGTGGTGGGGTGGCACTGCCAGCCTATTGTGGTTTCACGCCAAATAATATGCATCCTTCTATCCGTTTTGACATTATGTTTAGTACGACTGATATTCATTTTTTAGACATTCATATCAATAAGAATGAATGTCTTTTTAATACCCGTTTATACACCGATCATAACTAACTGTTGTTATTTTCAAGTCAGCATCCTCCTCACATTAAACTGTCAATCCCCTTCAGTCAGCTCAAAAGAGTTGATAGGATAGTTAATGAAGATGAGATAAAAAAATACTCAAATGACAATGATGTTCAAAAAATTCAGTCAGCGAGGGTACCCTAGTTCCATAATTCAAGATGCAAGACAAAGATTACTTATACAGGATGAGAAAGAGAGGACACAAAAATATACAGGAGAAAGATACATTTATTACCATATTTGACTTCTATAGCCAGAATACTGTACTTGTCTGCTGTAGTATGTGTGTGTGTGTGTGGGGGGGGGGTGAACTTTAAAGGGCATGTCCACCCCCAAAACTGAATTCTCCTGAACTGCTGGCCCCACTGTGCAGTGTGTAAATCCTTACCTTACCTCTCTGCTCCAAATGGTTCTCCTGTAATGTCCGTCCAGAATCCTAGAAAGTGAAGACCAGGAGCCTGGCTGGGAGACAAAAAATGTTTCTGCCCCTTAGGTGTCCTCTAAGAGGTTTTTGGCTTGCTCAGTACAGCCCTTTACCTCCCTCCCTCCCTTCCGACTGATCCATGTTAGCTGCCTGGTGCCCTAGCGTGAAACCTTTTCTCTAGTGTAGGGGACCCTTTCCCACCCCAACTGCTATAATTATGTATAAAAAATTGAATCCGAACTGTACTTACTAAGGCTCATTCCCCCGGCGTTCTACACTGCCGGCAGCCGAGTCTGTGATTGGCTGCTTCTCAGCCAGTCACAGACGCGGCTGCCAGTCCGGCCCCCTGCTTGCAGTTTTATGCAAGCAGAGGGCCAGGTCTAAACACTGGGGGGATTGAAACTGTGTAAGTACAGTTTGGGTTCGTTTTTTTTACACACAAATATAGCGATTGGGGGTGGGAGAGGGTCCCCTACACTACAGAAATTTTTTGTATATGAGGTAGAAATGCCCTTTAAGTACAGGTATTATCTAAATATATGCTTTAATGAGCTTTACTTTTTCAGTTTTCAAAGATGGAACTGCATCTACTTTTGCAGTATCCTGTTTATCTATTAACCCTAGAGTAGGGGTTGTTGGAGGATTTTACCAACTGATTATTGTCAATTGCTTGCCTTGGCGTACTTAAGGGATTCTAATTGTGTTGACCTCTCTCTGCTATCAACAGCTGCTACACTATCTGATCCGTGTCACTCTGGCTTTCCAGTAACAAACTCTGGTGAACTCTGCCATGCATCAGTACCCACAGAAAGGGCTCTGAGTGCCACCATTGGCATGCGTGCCATATGTTTGCCACCACTGACATATACTGTGGTTCAATATAATCCAAAGTACCATAAATGAGACAAAATGTGCTTACCCTTGGTGGGTACTGTCGGTGCTTACCTGTCTAGGAAAAGAGTAATGTAAATACTGGAGAGGGGAGCCCTCTGATGGCTTGTGGGTCCAATGGAAGGCTACCAAGCATCTGGAACTTGGTCTCAACTGCAGCGGACCTAATAGGAAACTTAAATCAACTTTGTCTTGTCTGCAGCGGACCTGATAGGGAACTTAACTCAATTTAATCACGTCTGCAGCGGACCTGCAAAGTACCTTCACTTAACTTGGTCTCGTCTGCAGTGGACCTGATACAGAACTTAACCCAATTTAGTCACATCTGCAGAGGACCTGATAGAGAACTTCACTCAACTTGGTCTCGTCTGCAGCGGACCTGATAGGGAACTTTACTCAATTTGGTCACGTCTGCAGTGGACCTGCTAGGGAACTTCATTCAACTTGATCTCATCTGCAGCGGACCAGATGGGGAACTTCACTCAACTTGGTCTCTTTTGCAGCAGACCCAATAGGGAACTTCACTGAACTTGGTTTTGTCTGCAGTGGACCTGCTAGGGAATTTCAATCAACTTGGTCTAGTTCTGCATCAGATCTGATAGGGAATTTCATTCAGCTTGGTCTAGTTCTGCAGCAGACCTGACAGAGAATTTCACTCAACTTGGTCTAGTTATGCAGAAGACCTGATAGGGAATTTTACTCAATTTGGTCTTGTCTGCAGTGGACCTGATAGGGAACTTCACTCAATTTGGTCTCATCTGCAGTGGAAATGCTAGAGAACTTCACTCAATTTGGTCTCGTCTGCAGTGGACCTGATAGGGAACTTCACTCAACTTGGTCTTGTCTGCAGTGGACCTGATATGAAGCTTCACTCAACTTGGTCTCGTCTGCAGTGGACCTAATAGGAAGCTTCACTCAACTTGGTCTCGTCTGCAGAAGACCTGATAGCGAACTTAACTAAATTTAGTCATGTCTGCTGCGGACCTGCTATGAAACGTCACTCAACTTGGTCTCATCTGCAGCGACCTGATAGGGAACTTCACTCAACTTTTTCTCGTTGCAGCGGAAATGATAGGGAACTTCACTCAATTTGGTCCCATCTGCAGCGAACTTGCTAGGGAACTTTATTCAACTTTGTCTCGTCTACAGCGGACCTGCTAGGGAATTTCACTCAACTTGGTCATGTCTGCAGCAAACCTGATAGGGAACTTCACTCAACTTGGTCTCATCTGCAGAAGACCTGATAGCGAACTTAACTAAATTTAGTCATGTCTGCTGCGGACCTGCTATGAAACGTCACTCAACTTGGTCTCATCTGCAGCGACCTGATAGGGAACTTCACTCAACTTTTTCTCGTCTGCAGCGGAACTGATAGGGAACTTCACTCAATTTGGTCCCATCTGCAGCGAACTTGCTAGGGAACTTTATTCAACTTTGTCTCGTCTACAGCGGACCTGCTAGGGAATTTCCCTCAACTTGGTCATGTCTGCAGCAAACCTGATAGGGAACTTCACTCAACTTTTTCTCATCTGCAGCGGAACTGATAGGGAACTTCCCTCAATTTGGTCACATCTGCAGCGAACTTGCTAGGGAACTTCATTCAACTTTGTCTCGTCTACAGCAGACCTGCTAGGGAATTTCACTCAACTTGGACATGTCTGTAGCAAACCTGATAGGGAACTTCACTCAACTTGGTCTTGTCTACAGCAGACCTGATAGGGAACTTGCAATATTAGTGGTGTTCCCCGCACTCCTATTCTGGTTGTCTTAAAGGTGCTGTTCTTCTATGACTGCTAACGACTAGCAGCTATTATGAAATAAATAAATTAAGTAAAAGTAAATGAAGTCACAAATAAATGAAGTAAAATGAATTAAAGCCTTTAAGAGTGTGTTTTTCAACAAAAGAAATAGCTGATAGGGAACTTCACTCAACCTGGTCTCGTCTGCAGTGGATTTGATAGAGAACTTCACTCAACTTGATCTCGTCTGTAGCGGACCTAATAGGGAACTTCACTCAATTTGGTCTTATCTACTGTGGACCTGATAGGGAACTTCATTCAATTTGGTCTTATCTGCAGTGGACCTGATAGGGAACTTCACTTGACTTGGTCTCGTCTACAGCAGACCTGATTGGGAACTTTACACAGTTTGGTCACATCTGCAGCAGACCTGCTAAGGAACTTTACTCAGCTTGGTCTTGTCTACAGCTAACCTGATAGGGAACTTCACTCAACTTGGTTTCGTCTGCAGCGAACCTGATAGGGAAATTCACTCCATTGCAATGGTACAGCCACTTGTGGTGATCAATATGGAAACAGTTTGATATGAAGAGATATAAATGTCTGGCATATAAACTGTTCATTGACACAATTATAGATTATATAAAGTAGTGATATAGTAAAGTAGTGATAACTTGATAGGCAACTCATTTGCAAAGGGTCATTATTTCTACAATTCATACAGACTAGACAGACAGACTGTATACCTGGAAAGTCCACTTAGATAAATATCAGAAAAACATTAAAGGGAATGTCCACAATATTTTAGAGTAATAAATGGCAGGGGAGGACTGGGATCTTTTGGCCTTGCGGGCTAATAAAACACTGAATAATGATCTGGAAGGCTGAAAACACCGTGTAATGACCTGGAGGGCTGACAATACTGGGTAATAAACTGGAGGGTTTTTAACACTGAATTATGATCTGCAGGGCTGATAGCACTTGGTAATGAACTGGAGGGCTGATAGCACCAAATAATGATCTGGTGGGCTGATAACACTGAATAATGATCTGGAGGGCTGAAAACACTGGGTAATGATCTGGAGCACTGACAATACTGGGTAATTAACTGGAGGGCTTTTAACACTGAATAATGATCTGGGGGGCTGATAACACTTGCTAATTATCTGGAGGGCTGATAACACTAGGTAATGATCTGGAGGGCTGATAACACTGGATAATTATTTAGAGGGCTGATAACACTAGCTAATGATCTGGAGGGCTGAAAACACTGGGTAATGATCTGGAGGGCTGATGTCACTGGGTAATGATCAAGAGGGCTAATAACACTGGCTAATGATCTGGAGAGCTGAAAAACTAGCTAAGGATATTGTGGGCTGACTAACAATGGCTAAAAATCTTAAGGGCTGACAAAGGCTAATGAACTGGAGGGCTGACCAACACTGGCTAATGGACTGGAGGGCTCACTAACACTGGCTAATGAACTGGAGGGCTAGCTAAAAATAAATGTGATTATATACCTGAGCCCCCCATATGTTGCTCTGCTCTAAGCTTCCTTCAATGTGCTGCCTAGACCAGTGTTTCTCAACTTTTTTTCTGTAGGTAACCCTTTATGTTTTTCTTTCTGGGTCATCAAAATACATAATTTATACCAATATAAATGATAGATCTCATATTTCATTAAAGATTAAAAGAAATACACTCAAATTCACCACAGGGGATGGGTCTATCTCAACCTTTTTATCCTTATGGAACCCTTGAAAAAACATCTCAGGGAACCCTTATATAAAAGCATTATTACTTATTTTTTATTAATCTCTAAGATATCAATACACCAACCACATAATTCATACAGAACATTGCTAAATATATTTAAAAAATATATCTGTATTCATCACAATAGTGGATCCATACAGTTTCTGTCAATCTCTTGAGGACCCCAATGCAACCTCTCAGGGACCCCTAGGGGTCTCTGGACCCCTGTTTGAGAAACGCTGGCCTAGACTTTATACACTGCTGTGCTGCTTCTATTTATCTGACAGTCTGGGCAGGAGTTTGATGAGATCCAAGAGCAGAACAATGTATGTAGTCTCATAGATAACCACATGGGACCCCCAATCATCATACCTCATTACTGACCACCTATTCTCACAAATCATTTTAGTTTAGGCACAGATCCCAGTGTCAGTAAAGGAAAGAGGTCCAGCAGCAGATGAGGAGTCTTCTTTTTCTTGCCCATGTTAGAGCTAGAGGCCTTTTAAGCCTGTATCTTACTTATATCTTTTGTGGCAGCCCAAATTTTTAATTGGAAACCATCCCAGGGGCTATTGGGCCAGTCCTTCCCTGACAAACAGGAAAGTTCCAATACCGGGTATGACAGCACAGTGTTTTCACTATACCTACAGCCCTGATTGCCCAACCATATCAGAATCATCCCCATCCCTACCATGCCTCCTTTCCTTCTAGATTCCCTATACTATGTTATGTCACAGTTGTAGTTTTGTAATAACACTATGACCAAAAGTTGTTTTTATATACTTTATTTTGTAACAAGCACTTATTCTTTCTTGCTTTATGTATAATATATAACTGTAGTTTTCTTCACCAAAATTCCCTAAAATTTTGTAACAAGCACTTTTACACACAAGCACAGAGGAGACGGCTCAGGAAGCAAAGGTTTTCAAAAATCGTCTATTTTCGATTTTCGAAAATAGTCTACTTTAGATTTTCGAAAATCGTCTATTTTTGAAAATTTCCTACTTTCGATTTTCGAAAATCGTCTACTTTCGATTTTTGAAAATCGTCTACTTTCGATTTTCAATTTTCGAAAATCGTCTACTTTCGATTTTAGAATTTCGAAAATGATCTACTTTTGATTTTCAATAATTGTCTATTTTCGATTTTCGATGATTGTCTACTTTCGATTTTCGATAAAAATCAAAAATTTGAAAAATACGGGTTCCGTGAAATTTGTAAGTTCCGAAAGTTTTGTCAGGACTTCGAAACCCTCAGATCCGATGCGAAACTGGATTCTATTCAAACCCACATTACATCTCTAATTTTTTCATATGGATTGGATGTTTTATATGGATTGGTACATGGTGATAGGTACTTTTCAAGTCCAACTTTACCATCCAATCCCCTGGTTGAATTTGTGTTATTATCGTCTTTAACATCTCCATCTTGAACTTTACAGGTTTTACAAACAATTTCAGATGCCTTAGATCTAATACTGCTCTGAATTTTCCATCTTTTTTCCTTCTGAGAAAAAATGGAGAGTAAATCGGGACTTTTGAATAACATTGTTTGTAAAAGTTCTTGGATTATGTTGCCAAGTTAAAGCTTTGCTTGAGTTTCTTTTGGACTTGTTGACTGTAAAAACTTGTTTCTTGTTGGTGTTTTTGAGAACTCTATCAAATAACCTTTTGATAAAATTTGTTCGACCAACGCATTCACTTTGGTTTCCTTCCATTGGGTCACAAAATCCGAAAGCCTTCCCCCCAGATTGAGGTTGCCCCTGGTGTCATAACTTTTTCCCTCTTCCTCTCGTATTTCTGTTTTCGACTGTGACGACTGTTGTTCTTGACGCCAGTGCTGTTCCAAATAACAAGTTACCTTTATATGGTAAATTTGTCAGACCTTGTTTGGATTGGCTGTCCGCTTCCCACTGTCTTAACCACAGTGCCCTCCTTGCTACTGGGGACTGTCCCATGCTCTTAGCATATCATTTTAGAGAGTCCATAGAAGCTTCTGCTAAGAAACTATTTGTAATTTTAATGTCATTTTGACCAGATCCTCTCTAGGCACTCCCTCTGATATGGCTTCCTCCAAGTCTTTAATAGGGATGTACTTTGGGTTCTAATAGAACCCAGTTTCAAATCAAATCCGGCGGTTTCGAAGTCCCGACGAAACTTTCGGAAATCCCGGATTTTTCGAAACTCGAATTTTCCGAGTTTTCGATTTTTATCGAAAATTCTAATATTATCGAAATCGAAAGTAGATGATTATCGAAATCGAAAGTAGATGATTATCGAAATCGAAAGTAGATGATTTCGGTAACCCTCAAATGTATGTGCCGATTTCGCCAGCCCTCGAATGTACAAGCTGATTTTGGTAACCCTCGTATTTGTCATATCAGTAACCCTCGAAAGTAATGTTCGATTTCGGTAACCCTCGAAAATAGCCCGCGAAAGCTCGAAAACAGCCCGATTGTGAGGAAAGATTTTAAATGAATTTTACTTATATTTACGGGTTCCCCAGACCATTCCCCAGGTCCCTGTGTTATTTACAGTAACCTACTATAACTATTTCACCCTTCAAATTGATAGAAACTTTCAAAATTTTTCTCCCATAGACTTCTATGGGTTCGTTTTCGAATCTTCGAATTTTCGAATTTAACTGTAAATTTGAAAATTCGAAAACGGGACGAAACTCATCAGTTTCGAACATCTCTAGTCTTTAATCCATACCTTGTTGGCTCTAGCCAAGCTAGTAATGGCTATTGCAGGATGTATGGCTGCTCCTGCTGCTGTATATGATTGTTTTAAGGCTTCATCTTCCTTTCAATTAATTTGATCTTTCAGCAACACCCATCATCTGTCACAAGTGCCACTTTCCTAGCCACCTTAGCTATGGGGGTATCTATTTTTGGGGCGTCCTCCCAAAAACTGCAAGATTCTGTCTGTCATTTTTTCAAAGATCTGGATATGAGTATGAGTGCTCGGCCAACCCAAACATTCGGAGGATGTGCGCTCGTTCGGGAGCTGATAAAGCCACGGTTAGTCTTCAATCTTAAACAAAAAATGTTGCTCTACCAAAACCTAAACACTACTCTGACATGCAATATGAGGCCTGACAATTTAAATTTATGGTGTTGGAACAGGTTAAATTGGATCCTAGGAAAGGGGGAGATAGACTCACTTGGTTGAAATGGAGAGAGTGGATCCAAAAGTTAGGTACACTGGCACCAAAAGGTCCTAATAAAGACTACGATTTATTTGTCTATCTCTGATTTATTGTATCTGTTTTTAGCAGGGTACACACTTAAAAGATTTTTGAAAGATGACTGAAAGATGTCTGTCATCTCTCAAAGATCTGCATACACACAGTCCCGAGCACTCCCCCTATGCATAACATAGGGAAAATGCTCAGGACTCTGTGTTACCTCCCCTATATAGAGTCTACCGCAGCCAAGGGAAAATTTCCCTCTTTCCTGAATGAGCGTTCGGCTGACCCGATCGCTCGGCGGCCGCGCACTTGTTCGGGAAAGTAAGGTACACACTTTACTGATAAAGCCCCGATACTGTTGGATCTGACGGTATCAGAGCTTTATTGGTACTGTGTGTACCCTACTTTACTCCCGATATAGCAAGGGAGGGCTCTGTACTCACTTGTACTAATGGGATTGCTTCCACCTGGTTGTATCCAGAACTTGTTGGTTACTATTTCCTGTTTAAAACTATAACAGAGTTGTTAATTATCTTTTAATCTTTTGCTATTTTGTATCTATAGAGCTTGATAAAGGGCTTGTGCCCGTAATGTCGCATGTATTATATGATACAGTGAAATTATCATGACAGAATAAAACACTGTTTTTATTTGCATCATATGTTCTGCTGTGAAGCAGCAGCACAGTATATAAAAATCAATGTATTTATTTCACAAATATTGCACCATGTACGCAGTACAGCAATGTTTTGGGGAGAACCCTTTTCTCAAGCTTTAGGAACAAAGGTATCAATCAGTTAACATTAATTGTTTCCAAATATAACTGATTGGTACATTGATTTTTATATACTGTGCTGCTGCTTTAGAAATTATGTGTGAATATGTGGGTATTTGCAGCTTTGCACGACACACCTGAAGAATTAGCTGTTTTTTGGGATAATTAACGAATTATCGAATGCGGGAATTTTAAAGTACCGTGCGTGAAAATAAAATCATTTTTTTCAAAGTTCAGGATATTTAAACGTGTTCCCCAGACCATTTCCCAGGTCCCAGAGCCATTTACATTGAGTTACCATTGATATTTTAATTGTATTCCATTAGAACTTTTAGAACTATTTGACTCCCATTGAATTTAATGGGTCCGTTTTCAAACTTTCGAACTATATGGAAACGGACCGAACTTTCAGAATTCCGGACATCTCTAGTCCTACCCTACTGGTACTTGCCTTTTTGGCTGCATGAGCTGACAACTTCTCCTGTGTGGCCAGGATGCTTGAAGCTGACTCTCTAGTTTAAAGTATTTCGCTCAAACGGGCACATGACCAAACTCTGGGTGGAGTACAATTTCCCAGAAGGCTGGGAAAATAAATAAAGCAACCTTGACGTGGTGACTGGGCTTAAAATAATTTGGCCAACTTATTGAACTAATTGCTTTTATTTATCCAGCGTTTAGCAGGCTGTTTGTAACAGCAACCTTATGGAGGTGGCCAATATGCAATTAGAATTGTTTCTGCACTAGAATTTTTTGTATGTATTATATTTTTGGTCTCTAGTTGCAATTTAATATGGATGTACAACAGCCCAATTTTCTATATACCCATACAAACATATTCATACACACACTCACATACTGTACATACCCATACATACACACACGCACAACTGTACATATTCATACATATTCATACATACACTCACATCTGTACATACCCATACATACACACACTCACATACTGTACATATCCATACATATTCATACATACACTCACATACTGTACATACCCATCCATACACCCACTCCATACTGTACATATCCATACATATTCATACATACACTCACATACTGTACATACCCATACATACACATACTCACATACTGTACATATTCATACATATTCATACATACACTCACATACTGTACATACCCATACATACACACACTCACATACTGTACATACCCATACATATCCATACATAGACTCACATACTGTATATTCCCCATACATACACACACTCACATACTGTACATACCCATACATACATACACATTCATACATACACTCACATACTGTACATACTACCCATGCACATAAGCTCATACACACACATACCCTTAGGAAGTTTAGCAGGCTAGCAGACCAAATGAGACTGAAATCATTTAGACAGCGAGACTCACAGAGTGCTGCTAGTACTGCAAGCAGGAACAGAACATGATTTACCACCCACTGACACATGCACTGTCTGACCTCCGCTCCCTCTGATTTTGCCCCTTATTAGTGTGTCCCAGCCCGATTGTGAGCTGTCAGTCAGACAGTCTTTTATGTTAGTCAGTAAAGCTTCAACAAGCACGGCACTTCCTTACATATTCCTTCCTATACAAACTACGGTAAGTTTCAGTGTGGCCACAAATCCCTCTGTGACTGCATCAGTGTCCGGAAATAAAGTAGTTTCTATGTGGAGTGCAGACACTCTAACTTGCTAGTATGGATTGACAATGAACAACTGTATTAAGAAGCACCGCCCATGGCCACAAGAATATAAAGTAAGATTTTTAAGAGTTGTCTAAAGCTTTTTAACAAACTGATCGTGTGGGGAGGGTTCACTAACATTGGGCTATTTAATGAAATGAAAAAATAGGCCATGGTTTTCAGACGATAATTATCCTTAAAAGGATGATAATCTTCACTAGTTCCATTATAGATAAACATACTGCACCTGTAGGGCAAAGAACAGAGAGATGCTATATAGATTTTCATTCCCCCAAGCTAGCTTTGATGTAAATCAATATCACTCCATATCACATTCCATTCCTACTTTGCATCTTAAACCTTATTACTTTATCAGGGAGATTCAATAAAAGTTCTCATCATTAAAATGGTGCTAATTTTGCCCCAAACAATCAGATGTTAGCTTTCAAATGTTAAATAATATCTGATTGGTTGGGGCAAAATTAGCACCATTTTAAATGATAAGAACTTTTATTGAATAACCCTGTATGTGTTTTTTCTTTGCAGCATGTACTCCATAACCCATTTTCAATTTTGATATCCTATGAACACATCCTATGAATTCATACTGTTAGCAGCTCTTTGTAACTTCCACATGCTCATATGCTGAAGTATGGATCCTGTTTGTTAATATTTGTATAGGTAAATCTAGGTACTAAATTTTGTCACTACTGGAATTGCATGTAAATTTAAGATTATATCCACTGGTATTGATTACATTAATAAAAAAAAAATAATAATGAAATCCTGTTCTGTACTGCTCCAAACCCAAATGATATAATATACATACTTTTTATGAAGGCATATCTTATTATTAATCACTAAAAACTCTGGGTACGGGTAAAGTATTTTCCTCCTGCCAGCCCATGTACAAATTTGTGTAGAAGGGGGTGAATTTTGCCCCCCATAGCTGCCCCTCGCTTATGGAGATAAGTTCTCATGTTGAATTGGAAAAATATATGTTCTAAAAGGTTATATGCTATGGATCTTGAAGCCCATTCCTGGGGGATGCATGAGTACAGTGATGTGACATGAGTACAGTGATGTGACATGAATTGCTACCCACTTATATTCCTCTTGCCATACCATACCATCCAAGATATTGGTGTATATTTAGTATATGTTTCGTATCCTTCACATATGAGAACAATCTCCATACTAATGGTTGGAAAAGGGAATCTATCAATTCAGAAAACCCTCATTTAATGCTCCAATACCTGCCACTAATGGGCAACATTTTAATGGAGTGTCTGGTTTATGGACTTTAGGTAGCTGGTGAAATACTAACATTAAAAACACGGACAAAGTACAGTAGGTATAGCGGTGAGGATTATTTCTCTAATATTGCCTGTTAAATTATTTCCTGTAGTTTTGAGTGGATTTACATTTTACAGCAAAGGATCTGGGTCAGTTTCTTGCACCTGGATAACCACACTAGCAGTGTGAGTGTTTATAATTCAAGAGATTTTTCTTTTTGTGACAATGTGAATATAAATATTGGGAGTTGGAGCCCTTTATATTTTATAGTCATAAATTGTTGATCCACTGATTAACTCTTGATTGATATACAAACTCATAGCCACACTACGCTGGAAGGAAATGCACAGGAAAATTGAGCATGCACGGGTTTTCCTGCATGTTGTGTCTGCCTGTGCTGCGACCAGAGTGCATGATTGGCAAAAAATGGTGATCCCATGCCCTCCAAAAAGCGTATCGTAGTGCAACTAGTGTGGCCAACACTAGCATGTGTTTTTTAACGTGTAATTGTATCACACGTTAAAACGAAATAGTGCGGCATAGCCCGAAAAAGGGCACATCCAAACCTAGAATAATAATTCATGTATGTAGAGATACTCCCAAACTCTGAAATCAAACTATTTACACAGAAGTGCATCCATGCTGCATCTTTTAGCTACACTAAATGCAGCAAAAGCTCAGAAAGCTTTTGCACACCCTTAGTTGAGCTTTCTCAACTCAGTGAATAAATCTCTGGGTAGACTTGCTGGTTATTGGCTGTAATGTCATCTGTCATGGCCATGATTGATAGATCTATCCAGAAGAGCTGGGAGATAGTGTGCAGGAGCGGCAGAGAGAGAAAGAGAGAGAGAGAGAGATATGATAGTTGCTTTTTAAATATTTAAATATTTTCTCTCACATTTTAATTCTGTGCCAGCACTCCCTGTTTGAAACCATGATCGACAGGAGAATTTATTGGAACAGCAGTACACTCATATATTTCACTATTATTGGCACCTGGAGATGTAAAAGACGGTGAAACGTTTGGTCTTAATTACATCCATGAGGTAAAAACTGTACACAACACAGGTGCCTGCAGTAATTATTATCCCATATAATGTTAATGTTGAGGATTTTATAAAGGGCAAACTAAATTTTAGACTAGAAAATAGATCTACAGGGAAATTATTTCATTATCTTGTAAAGGTTTTTATTTTGTTAACATAATGGAACTCATTTTGAAATGAGTCATAGAACAAAAACATATTCAATGAAACATTTAACATAAGAAAAAGAATTGTATGGGTGTATTTTCTGTGGCATTGTTTTTAGATTAAAACTGATCTAACACTGACAATATATTTTTTTAAAAATTAGTAATATCCACCTCCCTCCCTTCTAATGTACCAATGATGAGGCCATTAAATGCTAGGTCTTTCCCTTTGGGGGAATAATAGATTCCCTTCTAATGTACCAATGATGATGATGACATAAAATGCTAGGTCTTTCCCTTTGGGGAATAATAGATTGCCAAAATATTCACAAAAAAAGAGCTCCCTGTTACACTCTGGCTTGGGCCCTTCCCTCAGTCCAGGACCTGCCCAATGAGAACCATGCAAGAAGTGTATCTTTCATCTTGACCTGTCACCATCTAATGATGGGCGGATCCAGATCTTAGAGGGGAAATCTGTTTTGTAAAACTAGTTTGAGTGATCCTAGGGAGTAGTGTTTTACATCACATTATTTGGGGAAAGGAGAACTAAGAATAACTAAAGCCCAGTTCAAATCATTCTCCATTTAATAAAGACCTAAACCACTAAAAACTGATATGCACTGGGGAAAGCAACAAATGATGTTCTGCTCTTTCTAGATTTGCATTCATATATAAGCAATTCTTTAATGATTTTTGAGATGTGCATAATTTTGTCCCAAGTGATTTTTGTGACAAGATTACTAGTTTTGAAGATGACATTTCACTAGCAAATGTTTTTGTTGTAAAAAGTCATATTGTTGTGGAAGCCTGACATTCTATCTCAAAATTGTTGTTTTTTAAACATCAAATTTATGATTTTGAGACAGAATTTTAATTTTGCAAACAACATTTTGGGAATAACTTTTAATACATTTATGAGGGAATTCCTATTGATACCATTGCTTTATAACATTCTACTTACAAAGTATTCTAGTGATGTGTATAAATAACAGAGGAATAATTTATGTCCAGACCTAACTTGTCAGTAATGATCATCTGATTTATTGCTGTGCCATACACAATGCATTACTCTCCTAGCACTTTTCATCACATCAGAATGTTTTTCTCATTGTTTTATTTGACTTTGATTTATCTGTTTAACCAACATCACAGATTCTGATGCGTAATTCAGTTTTCCACTACTTTGGGGTCACACACTACATAATTACTAGTTCTGTATAAATACACTTCCCCAAACTATCATTTGAGAAGCTTTGAGCTATGATTAAAGTAAATTGCTTGAATTAAAATATCCTTCCTTGCACTGTATGTAGTAAATCACACACTCCCAGTATAGCATTTGTTTCATACAGTATATATAGTACATACAGCTTTAAAATAGAAAGGGCATAAGACATCTGTCTTTACCTAGCTTAATTAGCATCCCCGTCCATACACCAAGTGAAAGTCGGCTGAAATGGATGTTCATCTCCCACTCGTGGGTCAGCCCCGAGATTGCATGTTTGTATGAAGCTTTAAATGAAAAGAATAAATGGGTCAGATGGAAATAGATGGGGACATTAAGGGATGTTTGGAAAGGATGTATGTGATAAATGGGAAGTATATAATTGTTTGTTAAGACCAGGTATACAGTATAGACTAGAAGAAAGCAGGCAGCTCCACACATTCTATAATTGTCCATCAGAAAAAAACATGTGTCTTTCCTCTGAATTTAGCCTCAGATGTGAGGGACATGTTCACTGAAATTCTGCTGCCATATGCTGAAAGTTTACTGAGCAGTTCCCCCTATAGTTGCCACAAAAGAAACAATACATGTAGCGTTTCTCTAGCGGCAAACATCTGGAACCTCTACCCCCATGGTATTGTATAGGCCACCATACAATTCTGATCATAAATGTACATTCACAATCCTAAAGGTACAACCATTTCACGATCATGAAAGACAAAATATAGTGATAGAAATATGGCCCAATGTGTACAATTGCAAGTTATACCCTAAATAGGTACACTTATAGAGACAACATATTGAGAGCTGAAGGTGGAACAAAATGAAGCAAACACGATCTTATCATAGCTCTTTTAATACATTTCTCAATAGTGTAATTATTTTAAAGGACAATTATCGCCACCATGTCCTCCTTCTCCCAGTGATAGTACCCAGGCTACTAACTGCTAGGTCCTCACCCCTGGGTTTTACCTTATTACTGGGAACAATTCCTCCAAAGTTGGATTCTGAAAGCCGGTTCCAGACATACACCCTTCCCTGCTGCGTTCTCAAGCAATAGGAAGACGCACTCTTTGCAGAGCACATCTTCCCATTAATCAGCCCTACCATAGTCCACAAAGTTGTGCTAAGATCAGGTTCACTGTCATTACCTCACTCTATACAGCTCTATACTATGTTGTTTCTTTGTGTGCTACCCTCCATCATCCACCTTCATGTTTGTGAGAAATGCATTGCACAGAGCTGCAGCACAAAAATTATAGTAGCTACTGTGAAAATCAGTGAATCTCATTGGAGCTCTTTGCACCTCCCACTATGTTCTTCAATTTTAATACTTTTGATTTAATATATTGAGGCATACCAGGGGTTAGGATATCCCACCGGAGCAGAAAATGTAATTGATTTACTGGCAGAGAGCAAATGGCAAAAATTTGGCTTTGGGCACCATGCATATCTCAAAGTGAGCTTACAGAGGAAAAGGCCCTGAGTCGTCCATGCTGAGAAGGTTGCTGAGTCATGTACTTTCTTTGTTTTGGGGGATTTCACTTTGCTATAAAACAAACAATTGGTACAATACTAGGTTCAAACATAAAGTTATACCATGAACAAACTATAAAGTTTTTTTTCCATTACTTCTTTTTTCTACACCTTCCTCATACAGTAGCCAAGGGATAACCCAATGCAGTAATTGCTGAACATTTTTTAATATCGCAAACATATGGCATTGTCTTCTTACCATCATATAAACAGGAAGTAAATAATTTATCCAGGGGGAAAATACATGATTTTCTTAGATTGTTTTTTTTAATCAAGACATAGTATTACTGACATTAATTAATGCCTTGTTGGTGTTTTCAGTGAATTGAAGCGCTGTAGTTAAAGAGAGAAGCATCTGCTTCCAAATACTGGAAGAAGATTAATTATTTTGCAAGGACGTCTATTAATCAGACTCATTATAATTGATGAAGCTCCTGTAATAACAGAGGCTGAGCAGCTGGGATTTTCCCCCCTGCATAAAATAATATAAATAAATAATAATAAAACATTTCTTACTTTTTTCACTTCTTGTTACAATGGTTACATGTCTCTATGTGACTAGGTGAGCAAGAAGTATTTACACATTGTGCTCGTATTTTGTGATACATTCTTTTAAACAATTTTAAATGTTTCTCTAATTGTTTATGTATTTTTACTCCAAGGTCCTGCCTCCTTCCTGGGCCAGCGATATGAGCAAGATTCCACTGTTCCAAAACTTTTTTAGATCCTGAGAAATCATCATATGAAATCGCTGCATTTACAGGGAAAGACCTGTCACTCCAGAAGCAGAAATTATAATATGTGCCCCCTTGACTGATCCTTGAATAGGATCTTTGGCTGGCTGCCAGCACACTTTCTGCAAAATAGAAGAGAATCAGCAGAGAAAAGAAAAAAGGGGGAGGGAGGGGGGAGATGTGTCCATGGTGAGGCTGTACAGAACTTATAAGTGTCGCAGACACTACAAGAAGGCAGTGAGTAAGGGAGGTGGAGGGCAATTAGGAGTAATTATTAATAATTTAATGACAAAGCAAGCACAGATTTGTAAAAATTATGTGAGCGCACCACCGTTTTACTAGTGAGTAAAGTGATCCTTGAACATTTAGAGCATGTTGGACACCTTGCAACAGAAAAAAGGAACAGCTGATCTGGACCTAAGGAAAGTGTTAGGGTTGATATCAGAGCTTCAGAGCTACAACTATTGTGTAGCTCCATTTTATTTATTTCAAGTTTTGTGCTACTACAGTATTTAGTATTTAGTCCAAAACTTAACATAAAATAAATTGACGGGGGGGGGGGGTATATTCAACACTATGCTTACCTTCCACACTGCTGTATTGTACTAATAGATATATAATGATTAATTGCAGGAAAATGAAAGGTAAGCATAGTGAACAAAAATATACCATAAATTATAGTATAGTATAGTATAGCATTTAAGGTTGAATATAGACATACGTCCATCTAGTCCAACTTACTCAGCCATATCAACAGTTCCTGACATGTAGTCTCAATAACAGTTACATGCAACATTCTTTGTTTTTAGAAAACAATAAATTTTTTTTAACTATCCAATGAACCTGCCATCACCACATCCACTGGAAGACAGTTCCATTGTTTTACCGTTCTGATAGTGAAAAACCCTTTCCGAACTTGAAAACGAATCTTTTCTTCAAGTCTTAAGGGATGTCCTTGTGTCCTCTGACATATTCTATTGGTGAACAATGCCCCAGATAGTTTATCTTATGGCCCGTTAATGTATTTATACACAGTAATCATATCCCCACGCAAGCGCCTTTTCTCCAGCGTACATAATTGTAACTTTTCCAATCTGTTTTCAAATTCAAGCTCTCACAGTCCCCTAAATTAAATGCCCTTCTCTAAACCCTTTGCACTTTCAAGATGTCCTTTTTGTACACAGGATTCCAAAACTGCACTGCATATCCCAAATTAGGCCCTATGAGTGCTTTGAAAATAGGTAATTCATATTACAATCAAATAACCTTTGTAGACCCCTTATTTACACTTTCCCAGCAGTCTCATAAGTAAATCTAAGTACACACTATACAATCTTATCTTAATAGGTTAAAATGTATTGTTCTCCCCTACACCCCATCAATGAAATAGATCTGTACAGTTTATATTCCTTCCTGCAAATACATTAGCATAGTTTAATGTCCAACAGTTCCCCTTTCACGTAAGCAAACTGATTAGTTTCATCCCATTTTCGAATTTTCGAATTTAACTGTAAATTCGAAAATTCAAAGATTCGAAAACAGACCCATAGAAGTCTATGGGAGAAAATTTTTTGAAAGTTTCTATAGATTTTAGGGATGAAATAGTAATAGTAGGTAACTGTAAATAACACAGGGACCTGGGGAATGGTCTGGGGAGCCCATAAATATAACCAAAACTCATTTAAAAATATCTTTCCTCTCGATCAGGCTGTTTTCAAGCTTACGCATTCTATTTTCGAGGGTTACCGAAATCGAAGGCTACTTTTGAGGGTTACCGATATTACAAATTCAAGGGTTACCGAAATCAGTTTGTACATTCGAGAGGGTTACCGAAATCGAACGCTACTTTCGAGAGTTACCCATATTACAAATTCGAGGATTACCTAAATCGGCTTGTACATTCGAGGGTTAATGAAATCGAACGCTACTTTCAAGGGTTACTGATATTACAAACTTTTTCTACTAATTTTCATTTTCAATAATTATCTACTTTCGATTTCGATAGTTATTGAATTTTCGATAAAAATCGAAAACTCTGAAAATTCGGGTTTCGTAGATTCCGGGAGTTCCAAAAGTTTCGTCGGGACTTCGAAACCCTCAGATTCGATTAGAAAATGGGTTCTATTGGAACCCACAGTACATCTCTAGTTAGCACAGAACCAATTCCTTCTGGTCAATCTGCACAGATTAACCCCCAAAAGCCCATTTGATACATTAGTACAAATCATCCCTTTTTAGTGCTTCTTATAATAAACTTAAAGGGGAGCAAGACATACTCAAATCTGTCCCGTTTTAGTTTTAACAATCATCATAGTCACAAATGAATCAACGTTATGGAATAAAGTATATTTTCATCTGGTCTTAATGTTTTCTACCTTCATTTTACACACTGTAGTCTAAATGTAAATCTAGAGCCACTGTCTGTTACTAACAACTTCATGATTCAAGAAATATAAGGTACCACACACTCATATAGCAGGTTCATGTTATTTTGTCCTGTTTAAAGAAGTATTAAATCCTTTTACTGATGGAACTTATTATACTATTATGTGTAATATACAACAAAATATTTTTTTCTTATTCTGATGTATTTTAGCTGAATCTCAACGGTTTAAAGTTCTTAACCCACAAGATGGCGCCACAACATTTACTTGCTTCTGATACTGATGTGTGTTAATTTCACATGGTGAGGAATTGAGTTAATCAAACAAGACTCCTGTCTGTGTTAAAAAGATAATTAAATTGTTTACATTTTAGAATTCAAAACAGAAGATGTTTTTTCTTTTCAATGCCCACAATTTTCATTATAAAAACACAAAATCAATTTCCCATCTGAAAATAAAATGTATAAGTTTTTGACAACAGTGACACCAGCAGATGTACTTTATTGTAAACAAACAAGTCATAAAGATGCATCTGAAAAATGCATTGAGTTTAAGTTCATTGTAAATTACTACACAGACAACAAAAATGGAATGATATACTGTATTGTACAGCAATACAGTGATCTATTATTGGATGCTGCTAACATGCCCTAAAGAGATTGCTCAGCCACTAGAGACTATTCCATTTTCAAAGCAAACTCTATAACCTGACTGTAAGGTGAGAGTCACCTTCCCAAGACACTCTTTGTTAACAGAAATGATGGATATTCTCTTGAGCCAACCTATAAATATGTTTCCTTTGGATTCAGAATCACTACTTAAAGGGCACATTTTTAGAAGGCCACATTGGGACCAATTTCCTTGGTATTCACTAGTTCTAGTTAATGGACAAATAAATAGAATGCTAAATTTCAGTGATCAATTTATTCTTCCCATGAGTTTACCATCCAGATAACAGAGGCACTGTGTACATCACACATTTACAGAATATATTTTCAGAACAGACACTGGTTATATTTGTGTAAAATCATCTGCTTATGCATGTATATGTTTATTGATATAGCACCACTTGGGGAAGCAGTGCTGTACAATATTATAATACAAAAAGTGTACAAGGGGAACAAAAATGATATAAATATATGAATAAGTACGAGTATAAGTAAGTGCTTGAACTGTGTAACATGAGGAGAGAAGTCCCTGTCCCTTAGATCTTACAATTTAATTAGGTGGGTATCATACATACACAGGGAAGGGTAGAAGTGCCATAGTAAGAAGTTGTGCAGTGTCACATAATAATCTTATGCTGTGCTCAGAGAGATACTGTAGGATGTGAGGTTAGTTTTAAACCTGTTTATTGAAGTTTTTTGATGGGAGCCACAAGAGAAAAAAGGTTTAAGGCAAGAGGAGGAGGTGTAAGTAGGGGGTCTGTATAAGAGATGGTTCTGTGATGAGTGGAGGGTACGGGCAGGGACATATGGGGACACGAGAGAAGAAATATAAGAAGGAGCAGCAATTGAGAGTCTTAAAGCACCTAATAGTAGTCTATAGCTTCCATGTAACTTATATCTAATGTGTAAAGCTAATTACTAATTAGTTTATTAGCATCTCTCACATGGAATTCTGTATGTTGCATAAAAATGGCTGTACCTACCCTAAGAAAAAGAGCATAAGCTATAGAGCCAGAGATGGGCTTCAGATTTTTATATAGAAGCTGATTTTCTAATATGACATGTGTTATGATAAAATGAATACTGTAATACAATCTGAACATAATCTACATAAATACCTTTGCACTACCACTGATTGTATTTTAAATGATATGACAATAAATACTATAAAGTGTATAGAACATTCATTAAAGTGTATAGAACACTCATAAAGGGCAAGTTCGATTCCCAAAGTCAAACTTACTATTAGCTGCTGACAAGTCCGCTATACTTACTATATTTTTTTCTGCAATGTCCCTAATGATTCACTCCAAACAGTAGCACAAAATGGACTTGTAAGGAGTAGAGATGACCGAACTTCGCAAAATCCCGTCCGCTCTAGGATCCACGAATTTTCATAAAAATTAGAAAATTCGAAAATCCGCGAGCGGACCCATTAAAACCTATTAAAATGAAAGTTTGGCACAATCCGTTCTGGGGATTCTTCGAAAGTACAGGGAATCTTCGAAAATACGAGGATTTTTCGAAAATACGAGGATTTTTCGAAAATACGAGGATTTTTCGAAAATACGAGGATTCTTCGAAAATATGGACCCGAAAATGTGGATTGCTCCGTCCAAAAATGTGAAAAAACGTGAAATGTAGAATTTACAAGGATTTCTCGTATTTTCCCGTATTTTTGAAAATACGAGAAATCCTCGTATTTTTTGAAAACGCAGTTCGGAAAAGTTCGGAAGGCGGAAAACCAGAAAATCCGCGATATCCGCCGTTCGCGAACGAGGTAAATCCTGGGCCCTCACTAGTAAGGAGTGCTTCCACAGTCCTTCTATTGAATGCATATATTAATATGTGTGGTCAAGCTTCCATGTGGTAGTAGCACCCCCAACACGGCCCTTTAATGGGAGGTCCTATGCCTTTAATATAAAGCACTGGATGGATGGCCCCTTTCCTCACTATAAAAAGCCAAAGAGCTGGGAGGAAGTGAGAGCCTGTTATATTGATCCAGTGCACAAGTATGAGAAACGCCCTACTTGTATTGCACAGAAGTGTTTTACCTTTCTTTCTATTCAGTAGTGTACATACAGCACATTAGGTTCAGAGCAGATGTGTCAAAAGAAAATTAATTAATCCATAACCCTTTTTGCTCAATTATCTTTAAATTGAGCCACCAGTACATTTTATTCTGCTTTATTAACTGTAGTCTAAATCCTCACAGATGTGCAGTTTTCCCTTAAACTAAACATAAAATATATTTTTAACATTTGCTGCTTCTCCTGTTTACTTTTTTCTTTCTTATTCTCTTTCTATTTCTGTTCCCACTGGGCTTCATTCCATATTTCCTTTCTATTTAGATTCATCACTTCTGGGACTTGTTCCATTTAATCATTCTTCGACTCATTCTTCTTATCACCTGCTTAGTAATATCTTTTGCCCTTTGCTTTCCATATTACTTTTTCCCCTGACTATGCATCTTTGGTACACCTCCTCATATTTAAATGGACTACTTTTGAGTTAGATTTCATTTTTTTTAGCACAGTCATATTTTAAACTGTTAAAAAATCTTTAAAAGGATTGATAAACTTGAAAAAAAACTATATTAATGTACAAATTTCAATTACTGTATGTGTGGAAAACGTTTCCTTCCATGTTATTGAATGATCCATGGATCAATTAATCAAGGCTAAAGATGTTTTTGTCTAGTGGTCAGCTATATCTTTGTTAAAGGATATCTGTATTGCCTCAATGCATTTTTTTTTAATTGTTTTACAAAGAGTAAAGGTATGCAGCCTCCCCATACATTTTGTTTCCTGATTTCTCTGCCTTCAATTAGCCTTCAATTAGCCATGCTGTGAAAGGGGCGTAACAATTCTGTCTGCCTCTAACTGTCACTCAGAGCTAGCATGCGAGAAAACACTTCTCCACCCACCCTTGATCAGCTTGATTATGTAGGCTGTATACTAGCAATAGGACATTTCAGGTTTATTGACTGGTAGAGGAGGAGGAGAGAGGTTGTAACAGACATTCCCACCAGCCAATGACAAGTGTTATGTTAATCATGGCCCTGGGCCATCCAGGAGGTTGGCTTTTAGCACTCATTTTTGCTGTGTGATATCTAAGGGAGGTCAGCACGGTTGTAAACGTGAGTAATCCATTTCAGCTGCTGGAAGTGTGGACATGTAATGAGGGTGATATAATTTTTTTGATATTGTTGTCCTTTAATAGTAAATAGTAATCAATAACCAGTCTCAGATAGATTTGGACGATCAAACATGTCTGTAAATATCTATTTTTTAAGATGTCATCTGTAAATAAATGTTCTTTGCACTGGGAAAGGGAGCTGAATTTCCATTTCTCATAAATAATGGCAAATTATACAACTGTAAACTGATTTATATTTCTATATTTATAAACTGAAATATATATACAGGTAGATTGCACTCACGGTCCATGTCCAACCACCAGGGTGCTTAATCCGTAGGCATCACATAGATAAGGTAACAAGTAGTTTTTCGGGAGCACTTATCTGGATATTTTTAACAATAAAGAATTTATTAAATATACATATTGATCACATCTATGCTTAGATGTGATCAATAAGTATGTTTAATAAATCCTTTATTGTTGAAAATGTCCGGATGAATGCTCTGCAAATACAACTTGTTACCTTATCTCTTTATAACCTACCACTATAGTCGATTTCAATGGGAGGAACTGTAAGATTATAGCCATATAATCTTACAGTTCCAGGAGGAGAAGGAAACCAGAAACCACAAAGGGGTAGGTTATAATAAATAATGTACCCCGAACTGTAAATTAAAGGGATATTAGAAGTCACCTTGGAGTTCCGTGCCCTGTATAAAAGGTACTCGGCCTGTACTTTTATATGGTCACGGAATTCCTCGGTGACTTCTAATAACCTTATAATTTACAGTTGGGGGTGCATTATTCACTATATTAACTAAATATATACTGGTTCATTCTGTAAGTTAAATTTGAATACTGATTTTAAAAAGTTTGAAAAAAATATAGTCCTTCTTTAAAGTAATATATTCAGTTTACTTAAAGGGCATGTGCACCCCCAAACTAAAATTTTACTAACTACTGGCCCTACAGTACAAAAAAAAAAAATCCTTACCTTACATCCCTGCTCTTTGTGGTTCTCCTGTTCTGCCTCTCCAAAGTTCAGGAAACTGCTGGGTAGGAGCTATCAGTGCCTCATCCGGTGCCTCTTTCCTTGCTAACCTCAGCAAGGTCTGAGGTCAGTAGAGCCCTTTCCCCTCTCTCCCTCCCGATCCCTCCCGATCCCTCCGTGGCTGGCAGTGTTTTAACGATAAAAGTTTTTGCCACAATGCAGGGGATACCCTCCCATGTTTTTTTTAACTGTTTGGAAGGAGTTCCCAGAGGTGATTTGCACTTCTATTATTAAAGGGCATATCCACCCTCTTTAAAAACTTTTGCCATAATGCAGGGGATACCCTCCCACCCCCAACCGCTCTATTCATAAGTGTAAAAACACTTCCAATCTGTACTTACATCTCCTTGTTCCTGCGCTATACTACACTGAAGGCAGCCGCGGCTGTGATTGGCTGCCTCTCAGCCAATTACAGCCGCGGCTACCGATCCAGCCCCCTGCTTGCAGTTCTGGTGGGCAGGGGAGCCAGACCAGAACAGCGCAGAGACGAGGAGGTGTAAGTACAGATTGTAAGCGCTTTTACACTTATGAATATAGTGGTTGGGGTGGGAGGGTATCCCCTGCATGGTGGCAAAAGTTTTTAAAGAGGGTGGACATGCCCTTTAATAATAAAAGTGCCAATCACCTCTAGGAACTCCTTCCAAACTGTTAAAAACCATTTCAGGTGAGAGGCTGACCTCATGAGGCTGAACGAAAGGATGCACAAACCTGCTGGGGTTCGTTACCTTATCTCTTTATAACCTACCACTATAGTCGATTTCAATGGGAGGAACTGTAATATTATAGCCATATAATCTTACAGTTCCAGGAGGAGAAGGAAACCAGAAACCACAGAGGGGTAGGTTATAATAAATAATGTACCCCGAACTGTAAATTAAAGGGATATTAGAAGTCACCTTGGAGTTCCGTGCCCTGTATAAAAGGTACTCGGCCTGTACTTTTATATGGTCACGGAATTCCTCGGTGACTTCTAATAACCTTATAATTTACAGTTGGGGGTGCATTATCCACTATATTAACTAAATATATACTGGTTCATTCTGTAAGTTAAATTTGAATACTGATTTAAAAAAGTTTGAAAAAAATATAGTCCTTCTTTAAAGTAATATATTCAGTTTACTTAAAGGGCACGTGCACCCCCAAACTAAAATTTTACTAACTACTGGCCCTACAGTACAAAAAAAAATCCTTACCTTACATCCCTGCTCTTTGTGGTTCTCCTGTTCTGCCTCTCCAAAGTTCAGGAAACTGCTGGGTAGGAGCTATCAGTCCCTCATCCGGTGCCCCTTTCCTTGCTAACCTCAGCAAGGTCTGAGGTCAGTAGAGCCCTTTCCCCTCTCTCCCTCCTGATCCCTCCCGATCCCTCTGTGGCTGGCAGTGTTCTAACAATAAAAGTTTTTGCCACAATGCAGGGGATACCCTCCCATGTTTTTTTTAACAGTTTGGAAGGAGTTCCCAGAGGTGATTGGCACTTCTATTATTAAAGGGCATGTTCACCCTCTTTAAAAACTTTTGCCACAATGCAGGGGATACCCTCCCACCCCCAACCGCTCTATTCATAAGTGTAAAAACAATTCCAATCTGTACTTACACCTCCTTGTTCCTGCGTTATACTACACTGAAGGCAGCCGCGGCTGTGATTGGCTGCCTCTCAGCCAATTACAGCCGCGGCTGCCGATCCAGCCCCCTGCTTGCAGTTCTGGTGGGCAGGGGAGCCAGACCACAACAGTGCAGAGACGAGGAGGTGTAAGTACAGATTGTAAGCGCTTCATTCACATCATATATAAATTTACATTATGCACCACACTCCTCCATATAGGTCTGTCCACTCCCAACATTTACCAACCATTTTCAGTGTTACAATAAGTAGCTTTTATTTACATATGTTCATTCCTTTGTAAACAAGTGACATTTGGGAGGACTCTGCCTCCTTTCTTAAAGGGCATGTCCAGCCTAAAAAAAATAGAAATGCACACCACCCCCATACCCCAGTTTCACATTTTACTTAAATGTCAAAGATGCCCCTGAAGTGACCCGGTTCCTTGGCTGCTCTGCTGGTACTTCTTCCTGGTCGTGTTTGTCATTCAAGGTGCGATGTGATGTCACGCCCAATTACCGCAACCAAAAAGTAGAGTGTCTGTCAACACAGAGCCTCATTCTCCTATTTTTGCTTGAAACGAGCTTAGCAGCGGTACCCAGTACCCAGGTGGTGAGGGACTGGGTTAGGAAAGTCAGGAGCATCTTTGGCATTAATGTATAATGTGAAACTGGGGTTTGTATCACTTCATATAATAAATAAAAGTTATGTTTTCGAAAAAAATCTATGCATCTATGTATCTATCTATCTATGTATCTATCTATCTATCTATTAATAAATACTTTATATCTAAATTATCTAAATTATATATATATATATATAATGTACTTATGTTCTGATGTTTACAGGAATATAATGCTAATAATTATAAAATAATAATAATTTGGTGCTGTTTAAATTTAATGATTAATGGCGAGTTGTACAGTGAATATACACTCCTATCTGCAAATAAATGGGGGGGGTTTCTCCTTGCAATTCATTACACAAAAGGTTGGTTTATAAATATTTTAACACAAAGGGATTTTTGGGTTGATAAATTACATCATAATGGCATTATTTATATTACATATTTGCTTCAAATTTCAGGGACTTTCAGAATGTCAAATAAAGAATTAATATTTTACAAGGACTTTCATTGTTATGCTTTTAAAGGAAAGAAGACTAAAGAAGACACCAGCTAAATGCAAAACCAGAGAGCCAGCCATATATCTTTCACTAACCTGAGAGGCACAATGTGTAAAGATGGCCATACATATGAACGATAATGGATAAATCCCGTCATTCCACAACAGGATTTACCCATTATCGTTCAAGTGTCGGGATTTCCCGACCGACCGTAGTGCTGATGAAAGACCGTAGTCGCCAATACGATCGGTCGGGAAAGATGGAAAATTTCTGTTGGTCGTTATCTGCTCCCTTTACTTTAGCAAAGAGAGCCGATACAATTGTTTACGCGTATGGCCATACGACTGACCGATCCCCATACCGCGTATGGGGATCAGTTGTTTACATGTGTGGTGGTTCCTGACGCAATGTGTCGACAGATACCAATGTGATCTGCCGGCACATTGCGATGAAAATCGCATGTGTATGGCCACCTTAAGAAATGCAATGGCTTGTGTGTACTTTAGAGTCTCAACAGAAGTGGCTGATACCAACACTTACAGGGTTATTCAATAACATGGTGCTAATTTTGCTGTATCCAATCAGATGTTAGTTTTCAAATGGTAAATGACATCTGTTTGGTTGGGTCAATGTTAGCACCTTTTTTAACAATAAGAACTTTTATTACATCTCCTTGTTAGTTTTCCATATTTCTCCTGAGCTTTGATTCAATTCCAAAACTTTTGAACCAAACCAAACCAAATAGTAAAACTTGGTAAGTATAAACAGCAAAGCAAACTCTACCTCCGTGAGTAAGCACTGTTCTTTGCTTTGCTGTTTATACTTACCTATACCCGAACCAGGGGGGTAGTCCTCCGGAACAAGACGCACCTACGAGGCAAGTCTTAGAGTGCCGCGACACGTGTATCCAGCTTGTTTGTTTAGTGAAACTTGGGTTTGAATTTAAAGGGTCACTATACTCACTGAAACAACTTTAAATTTTCTGAAACTACAATTTGAGATAAGTTAAAGGATGGTACTCGCATATTTATCTGTGCTTGCTTTGTCATTAAATTATTAATGTTTTGTGAGTACTCCTAATTCCCCCCACCCTCCCTTACTCACTACATTCTTTCAGTGACTGCGACACTTATAAGCTCTGCACAGCCTCACCATGGACGCTGCTCTGCTTACACATTTCCCCCTCCCTCCCCCCTGCTGTCTTTTCTCTGCTGATTCTCTTAAATGTTGCAGAAAGTGTGCTGGCAGGCAGACAAAGAGGTCAAGCATGGGTTACATATTATAATTTCTGCTTCTGACAGGAGTGACAGGTCTTTCCCTGTAAATGCTGTGATTAAAATGATGATTTCTACTGCTCAGATTTAAAATCTGAAAAAAGTTTTGGAGAAGTGGAATCTTGCTGTATCTAAATGTACTATTTTAGAAAATTCAATTATTTAGAGTAAAGATACCCTTTAACTCAAAATCCACCAGCAACATTAGTATTAACCCTAGAGCTTCATCAGACAGATAACATAGCCAAATAAAAAATAGTTGTAAAACATTACAGATACTAATAAGGTTATATTGCATATATCCTCAAGAGAACACTGTTACTAGGTTACTTCTGATCTAGTAGCTCCCTTTATTGTAGGTTATGGCTTTTATTAAATTCCTTCATATTGTTTTAAATACATCCTTGCCAATCAAATTGTAACAGCCGTAGCTAAAGCTATAATGCCATGCCTCTGGATCCCTAGAGTGCATGTAACAGCTCCAAACACCATACCAACTGCAAGTTGGGACTCAAACTAATCAAAGTTAACAGCCATAAAATTTATGGAGGGAGGGTGGGGAGATTTGCGTCTCCTGGCAATTTATCAACAAAATGGAGCTCCTGCCATGTGGGGGTATCCCTTTATAGGCGGAGTGACGTCACCCACCTCTGGCAATCATTTGTCCGACCTCGCGCTGATCCAATTCTCCGGTGGGACCCACTGGCCAATCACTGCTTTCCCTTGCTAAGCAAGCACGATTATATCAGCCAGTTATCCAGTAATGCCTTGGGCCTCCCCTGGACCACCGGAGCTACCAGACTTTCCCACTGTTCCACTGGGCAGGCAAGCCCCCCATCTCTGGTCAGGCTTTCCATTCCCTACCTGGGTTGTGGCTACCATGAATACAATAAAAGAATAGTTAATTTTTTCAGTGAACTTTTATTTTAATACCCACCTGTTTGTCACTTTAATAAAGCCCTAGCGCTCCACTTCACAAGTCAAAATACTATCGCACCCCCCAAAATATGTTGTTTTGGGGGTAAGCATTAAGCATTTAATTCTCCTTTAAATGTGTTCATCTGTACAGTAAATAGTAAATAGTAAAATCATTTTTTTAGACTTTGCAGCAAAACATAAGACTGTGAATACATATAATAGGTACTTTTACAATGTAGGTCACAGTTCTAAAATGTCAGTGTATTTCAGGTTTATTGATTATGTTCGCTAAATTATACTCAGATATGTACAGCACATCAGCTGAAATGTGTTATGCCGTTATAAATATTTAATGGAACTTCCCCTATTTTCAGTTAATGACTTCAAGAAAACAGCATAACTGTAATAAAATCATTTTTCTGGTTCACTGAAATATTCACCGGGTAATAAAGCAAAGAGAGATTGGTATTTCTAATTGTAAATTCAGGTGACATTACACTTTCATCTTCTGAGGAAATATATTTCTTACTCATTTTATTACAAAATAAGGATGTGCTTTCTAGCAAGTTAAACATTTCCGTGTTCCCTTATTCTGTTGTTCAATATAATATTTTAGCTTATTCTACTATTGTACAGCTATTTGCTGTAATTTACACACAATTAGCATATATACCACATACACTGCAATTAACACATGATTAACATACATGCCGCATGCACTGTAATTAACACACGGTTAACATACATATATTGTACATATTGTACATATACTGTAATCAGATTCATAAAATTTCACTTGCTTTCACTTTTTCTTTCTTGTCTGGAAAATAAGTCCGGTCAATTATTGTTTAATGTAATATTTAAAGGAAAACTCCACCCTCATAAGAACATCTTTTAGAAAGAATGGTCTCTTTAAAAAGAGGTGTAACATTACTTCCCCTATGAATACATTACTGTATGCCTGCTATGCTTCTGGATAGAGATGGCCGGTTCGCGGACCCGAACCCGGATCCGCCGCGGATTTCTCCCGTCCGCGAACGGCGGATTATTCCGGACTTTCCGGACTTCCGAACTTCCGAACTGCGGATTTTTTTTTTTTACGAAAATTTTCGAAAATACGAGTATCTCCGTAATTACGAGGATCTACGGTACTTACGGGATTCGGAAAAACCGAAGATCCTCGTAATTACGAGGATTCGCGTAATTACGAGGATTCACGTAATTACGAGTATTCTCGTAATTACGAGAATACTCGTAAAAACGAGTAATTCGTGCAAATTTTCAAGACGGAGCAAGCCACATGATCCAAATTAGCCAATGGCAGCTATCATAGTTACAGAAAGCCTCGTTTTTTTTACGGAAATCTTCGTATAAAAAAATACCTTTAAAAATACCTCGTATAAAAAAAATACCGTTTTTTGAAGTCACGCTAGCGGACTGTACTTTTAGGTATTGTTGGCATTTATACGTGCTTCTAGGCCATACCCAGGTCCTGAGTGGTTAAGTGTACGTTACCAAGGCTATTTAGACCACTTTTAATGCGGATTTTGCCGAACTTTCATTTTTTTTAACGTTTTTAACGGGTCCGCTCGCGGATTTTCGAATTTTCGGATTTTTTCGAAAATCCGCGGATCCTCGCGCGGACCGGATTTTTCGAAGTTCGGACATCTCTACTTCTGGATGCCTCATGCAAACTGAGCAATTTAGAAACCTCTACTGAGCCTGGGCATGCTCAGATGATGCAGACAGGGGATTAACATTAAGTCATTGGCTGTGATGTCAACTGACAGTTGATAACTGGAGGAACCAGGAAGCAGAGAAACAGGGGAAACAGAAACCATTGTGCAGGATTTCAGGTTAGATTTATATATTTCAGATTTCAAACTATTACCGTTTAGGGTTTTGGGGGGTGATTTACCTGTATGTAAGTTTTCATTTTGGGTCTGGACTAAATGTTTTCGCAGTTTTTTATGTATTATTTTTCAGGCATTCCATCCCTCCTGGAAGTTGTGGGAGTCTCCCAGATTTTGGGGAAGTCTCCCTGACTTCTACGAGACCACCCCAAACTCCCACAACCCGCACTTACCTGGATTCTCCTCCTCCAGAAAGCCCCTTTTTAGCCACCCCACTACTAACCCTGCCTCTTTTATGACATACTACACATCAGGCGCATATCCACGCCCCTAACTCCACCCTGCCCCCTTCTCCCCACCCTGCCTTGAAGCCACATTTGGCAGGGTGGGATTTTTTTTGCTGAAAACCCAAGCAATTGTATTATATTAAATGAACAAACACACACTTATACCCTCCCTTACCTATACTACCTGCCAGCTAAACACTTATACCCTCCCTTACCTATACTACCTGCCAGCTAAAATATAGAGGGTCTATGTGTAATAAACCTGCAGGTCTGAGAACAGACCTGGGCAATCTAAACAGCACCTTTAAGCAATCAATAGCAGCCCATACATATATCCGATTTTACTTTCCCAACCTAGCACTCCCACGACATTAGACCAATCCTGCCAGAACCACCTGTCGGTGGCATAGAAAAATGGGAAAGTCGGTTCCGGCAGGATCGATCTGATATTGCAGGAGTGCTTGGTTGGGTAATTAAAATCGGATATATGTATGGCCACCTTAAAGGGCATGTCCACCCCCAAAACTATAATCCCCCCAACTACTGGCCCCATCATGTAGTGTAGTGTAATCCTTACCTCAAATCCCAGCTCCATGTGGTTCTCCTGTAGTCCCCCCCCAAAGTCCCAAAAACTGCCCACCAGGAGGATAGCAGAGTCCATATAGGACTCTGCCTCCTAACCTGGCCTCCGGGAGAAGTTTGGCATGCGTACTGCAGCCCTTCTCCCCTCCCTCCCTTCCCTCCCTCTCCTCCTTCCGGATTTCCCTCCCCCTAGTGTAAATCCCCTTAATATAGTAACCCTGGTCTCCCAGCCCCAACCGCATAATTTTATTTTTTAGAAAGCTCCCCAAACTCTACTTACTCCCCTCTTTCATCCGCTGCAATGGATGACCGGCAGCCGTGTCCGTGATTGGCTGCCGCTCAGCCAATCACAGACGCGACTGCCGGTCCCGCCCCTCTGCTTGCATTCTCGCAAGCAGAGGGCGGCAGTGCGGCGAAGGAAAGACAGGAGGTAAGTAAGAGTTTGGGGAGCTTTCTAACAATAAAAATCATGCGTTGGGGTGGGGACCAGGGGGAAGGCTATATTAAAAAATAGAATTAAGGGTGGACATACCCTTTAAATCCTATACAGTATCCCGATTAACATGCAAGGTTCATACTTAGTATTTACCACAACAAGTTCCAGATTTACAGTCACTATGCAGTTACTATGCGGTTAGGAGGTAGCACAAATACTGATTGAATATCCATGTTAGGGAGAGGTGCGGGATAGAGGAGCTAAAAGCTCCACACAGAGTATAAAATGAAATAGAGCCTTCTTATAACAGACGGTACCTCATAAGAATCATGTATTATAAGAGCATTGCCATAATAATCTAACATAAAAACACTATATTCTCCCTTAAAGAAATGGGTGGGGACATGCAAGTATCTTATTTATTGCCTGTGGCAAAAGCATGTGTCTAGATGTAATACAGCCTAATGGTATAGAGCAGGCGTGTTTAACTTGTGACTTTTCACGTGTTTGAAAACCCCAATTCCCAGCATTCTCTGTCTGCAGTAAGTTTTTTCTTAATATCCTGCAGTTAAGGCATCTGTCTAGATCTAATACAGCCTAAGTAATTTACCAGAGGTTGCGTGCCTCTTTATATGTAAGTATTTAACACCAGCTAATAGCATGTCCACCCCAAAAACTATAATTTCACCCACTACTGGCCCGACTGTGTAGTGTCGTAAAATCCCTGCTCCAAATGGTTCTCCTGTAATGTCCCTCCAAAGTCTAGAAAACTGGCCACCAGGAGCCTGGCAGGGAGGGAAATTGTTTCCGCCTCTGAGACGCCCTCTCAGAGGTTTTTGGCTTGCTCAGAGCAGTATTGGTTCTCATGAAATTAACCAAAATGCTTTCTTACCACGCACCTCATTTTTGGCACTACAACAGACCATTAACACAATAATTATAAATGTAGTTCATTGGTTTATTTATTTCCTTTTTAGAAATAATTTATTTATTTCTATTTTAGGTTCGCATGTCCAACCTTAAAATAAACAAAAAAAATGGGCAATTGTCCCCAACCCCAAATTATATATTTTGCACTTTCTTACCTGCATTACTAACATGATATTTAAGGTAAATTATTGTCCCCATTCTGGCAGAGTAAGCTGTGACAACTGACATCACAGCCATGAATGACTGCTCTTTCACCTGCTGTCTCCTCTGCACATGCTCAATCTTATAAAAAGCCCTTTAATTAAGTTGAATACCAACATTTAGCTTATATACAGATCAAATGATTAGAAAGAGAGAGATAGGTCTCTGTGCAGAAAATGTTGGTAAATCATGGCCCATACACTAATGCGTTTATGATTTCATGTGTACCAGATCTCTTTGGATCTGTCTGTACACATATGGTGGTAACGGCATACACAGCAGTAATATAAACCAGGTGGGGCTGGTTTATGACCTAATGACCTAAACAATATTGAACATCGGTGGGGCACCCTCAAATGGAAGGTGAAGAAGCACAAGGTCTTTAACATCCACCAGCTCCGTGATCTCATCATAAAGGAGTCGAAGAGGATTCCAGTGGCAACCGCAACCTGTGAAGCTAAAGTGAATTTCTTGCCCAAGAGAGTTAAGACAGTTCTGGAAAATAATGCTGGATACACAAAATATTGACACTTTGGGCACAATTTGAACATTTTTCGCATTTATTTGTTTGCATATAGCAGTACAAGTAGTTAGTAATGTACGCAGTTAACAAAAAAAAAATAACAAAAAACAAGTAGTTTCTACTATTTAGATTCAGTGGAAAATTTGGGACTATTGTTCTGGGAATTTTTCTTTGGATGTCTGCAGCGAACTACAAGTATAATTAGCATATAAATAACCTATAAAAGGAGCCGTTATATCGGTGGCATATTTCCCTGAGGTTGAAGCAGAAAGTGAAGAATCTTTGTGAATATCAACATTCATAAGAAAAGTCACCCTGTTTATTTCCGTGATTCTATTTTTGCATCTATGTGATTCTCACACTACCTCAGCATGGTTATTTTTGTCTATTTAGAACTGGTGGCTTAATAATATAACAAATTCCATATGCTTTTCAAAATGTTAGCATTTTTTTAAAATATTATTTACACACATCCTAGTTTGACTGGTGTGAAATGAACAATTCCTGTGCTTAAAAATGATGGTTTTATTAAAGAGAATAAAAAAAGTGGCAAGCATTTAAAGTAGAACTAAATTCATCAGACATTGTGCTCCAATAGATGGAGCACAAAGATACAACAAGCTGTACCTAACTTATCCCATTACTGTGGTCGTTGGTTGATTTAAGAAATAAACCCGTGGCTATTCTGGTTCAGCTCCCAAACTTCATCTCTCTTGGTTTGCTGGGAGTCTTTGTGAATGCTGTACATTTCACATGCTTTGTATTGCATATCAGATCAAAACAAGGTAGCTGTATCACCTGAGGACGGGGGCACTTTTATCCCCCGTAACGTTGTGTTGTGATGTTTGGTCACTGAATAAAACATTTTGGACTTTACTTTGGAGTGCGACCCTCAATACATATCATTTGGATATTTTTTTTTTTACGTTTAGCTGCATCCTGTCCTGCCCCCTTGAAGCTAACAGCCAATCATTTTACAACACAGAGCAGAGACCTGCCTCTGTTAGTCACAGCAGAAATGTTACAGCAGATGCGGCCTCTCAGACACAGAACAGAATTGTTTATTAAAACAATCTATTTTTCACACACACACATTCCTTTGCTTTTCATTCAAAAAAGGTAATCTTTGCAGTTTATTTCTATCACTGAGGGGGAAAAGTATGGGAAATTGAACCTGGAACCTCATGGGTTTTACGTTTCCAAAAGAACAGAATGGAAGAAAACAAACAAACAGATGGAAAATCATCTGGCTATTTTGTATTGTTCCTGGTAGGCTGTCTGCATTTCAGGCTGCAATATAAATGTCAGAATAACTAGCAGCAGTATTTTCAAGGCCTTACATATTGGTTTGAAGACATCTGTATAGAAAACACTCTGCATAAAGAGAGTGAATTGTAGGGTCAGGGGGTGTGACCAATAGTGGCACAGGTTCACAAGGCTCTTGGAAAACTGCACGGGGTATAAGTTGTACTGAAAACAACATTGAAGCCTTCTTAACTACAGAATCTACTTCTTGCATGTACGTACATTCAACTTACTAGAAAAAAAAATCTTAAAATGTATTGGTATTCTGAGGAGAAAATTTTAGTTTAATCACTCTTTAAAGATGTACCATTTTTAGTACAGGAACAGACCTACTGTAGTGCTTAAAGAATGGTGCTTTATTAACCAAATTCAGGGTTAAAAAAAACAAAAATTCATTACAGAAAGTTCCATTCTTCAGATTGTTTTTAAAGGGCATGTCCACCCCCAAAACTATAATCCCCCCACTACTGGCCCCACCATGTAGTGTACTAAAATCCTTACCTCACATCCCAGCTCCATATGGTTCTCCTGTAGTCCCCCCCCAAAGTCCCAAAAACTGCCCACCAGGAGGATAGCAGAGTCAATATAGGACCTGGCCTCCGGGAGAAGTTTGGCATGCGTACTGCAGCCCTTCTCCCCCTCCCTCCCCCTCCCTCTCCCTCCCTCTCCCTCCCGTTTTGCTATCCCTCCCCCTAGCATAAAACCTCTTTTTTCCCCCAGCCCCAACCGCAAAAAAATTATTTTAAGAAAGTCCCCAGAACTGTACTTACCCTACCTCTCTCCACCGGCATTCTGAGAAGCCGGCAGCCGCGGCTGCTGGTCCCGCCTCCTGCTTCCAGTGTCTCGCAAGCAGAAGGCCGGGACATGCCCTTTAAGTTAGATTTATATGCAAGTTGGAATTCTAATTTCTTCTTTCTACAGGACATTAAGCACAAATATCCAGTTACCTGCAGTACTATTGGTCACTAAAAGAGGTGGCCAAACTTACTGAAATCCGCTCCGATTGCAAATTCATAGATTGTCGTTAAAAAATAATTTGAAAATCCGCAAGTAGACCCGCCTGAATTTAAGGTGTAAATAGCAATAGTTGCTTACTGTAAATGGCTCAGGGACCTGGGAAATGGTCTTGTTATCACATATCAATTCCTAAAATCGTCCAGTACCCTAAACTACATGCGCTTCCTGTTTTGGCAATCAGCATTCCTAGAAATTTAAAGGGCATGTCCACCCCCAAAACTATAATCTATCCCACTACTGGCCCCATTGTGTAGTGTAGAAAAATCCTTACCTTACACCCCAGCTCCAAATGGTTCTCCTGTAATTCCGCCCCAAAGTCCAGAAAACTGGCCACCAGGAGCCTAGCAGAGGGGAAAATTGTATCCGCCTCTGAGGCTTCCTCTGAGAGGTTTCTGGCATGCTCTGAGCAGCCCTCCCCCCTTCCTCTCCCACCCGTTTTGGTCTCCCTCCCTCTAGCTCCAAACCCTTTTAGTATGTGATAGGTATTGCTTCCCCAGCTCCAACCTCTATAATCATATTAGCAGAAAGTCCCCCAATAGTTACTTACCTTACCGCTCGAAGGCGGATCCTTTTCGAATTGTTATCGGATATTTTGTCCGAAAGGGGGATCCTCGGATCTCGAGACGACCAACGGAGATTTTATCGACGGGAGGATTCGAGCGGGAAGAGCAAGTCAATACATACTCGTGGATGCCTCATAGCAGACCGGGGTAAGAAAGATGCAAATTTAGAAAGGCCGGGATCTCCTGTGAAGGGCCTTAGATCACTGCGCAAGAATATCTGGCCAGGGAGGGGGGCAGGGAGAGAAGTTAAATTAATACATAAGAATCATTAGAATGGCTGTGGAACTATATTGGCAACTACGTGTGATGATAAACTAAATGAGGAACCAGGAGCAGAAACAGGACAAACAGAAAATAGGGTGCCAAGGATTTCAGGTTGAAGAAATTATATATTTCAGATTCACATAAGAATTTCGCAGAATTTAGGGGTTTTGGGGGTGTGAGTTACCGATGTATGGTAAAGGTTTTCATGGTTGGGTAGAGCGGGATCAAGTGTTTTCGCGGAACACGTTTTGTAATTTGTCATATTGTTTAACAGGATTCCCATCCCTCCGGGAAGTTGTTGGGTAAGATCATCTCCCAGATTTTTGGGGGAAGTGCTCGCCGGATCTAATTCTGGGTTCTACTGAGACCACCCCACTCCCACAACCCGCACTTACCTGGATTCTCCTCCTCCAGAAAGCCCCTTTTTAGCCACCCCACTACTAACCCTGCCTCTTTTATGACATACTACACATCAGGCGCATATCCACGCCCCAACTCCACCCTGCCCCCTTCTCCCCACCCTGCCTGAAGCCACATTTGGCAGGGTGGGATTTTTTTTGCTAAAAAAACCCAAGCAATTGTATTATATTAAATGAACAAACACACACTTATACCCTCCCTTACCTATACTACCTGCCAGCTAAAATATAGAGGGTCTATGTGTAATAAACCTGCAGGTCTGAGAACAGACCTGGGCAATCTAAACAGCACCTTTAAGCAATCAATAGCAGCCCATACATATATCCGATTTTACTTTCCCAACCTAGCACTCCCACGACATTAGACCAATCCTGCCAGAACCACCTGTCGTGTGGCATAGAAAAATGGGAAAGTCGGTTCCGGCAGGATCGATCTGATATTGCAGGAGTGCTTGGTTGGGTAATTAAAATCGGATATATGTATGGCCACCTTAAAGGGCAGTCCACCCCCAAAACTATAATCCCCCCAACTACGGCCCCATCATGTAGTGTAGTGTAATCCTTACCTCAAATCCCATCCATGTGGTTCTCCTGTTCCCCCCCCCCAAAGTCCCAAAAACTGCCCACCAGAGGATAGCAGAGTCCATATAGACTCTGCCTCCTACCTGGCCTCCGGGAGAAGTTTGGCATGCGTACTGCAGCCCTTCTCCCCTCCCTCCCTCCTCCCTCCTCCCTCCCTCCCCTCCGGATTCCCTCCCCCTAGTGTAAATCCCTTTAATATAGTAATCCCCCTGGTCTCCCAGCCCCAACCGCATAATTTTTATTTTAGAAAGCTCCCCAAACTCTTACTTACCTCCCCTCTTTCATCCGCTGCACTGAATGACCGGCAGCCGTGTCCGTGATTGGCTGCCGCTCAGCCAATCACAGACGCGACTGCCGTCCCGCCCCTCTGCTTGCATTCTCGCAAGCAGAGGGCCGGCAGTGCGGCGAAGGAAACAGGAGTAAGTAAGAGTTTGGGGAGCTTTCTAACAATAAAATCATGCGGTTGGGCTGGGGGACCAGGGGAAGGCTATATAAAAAATAGAATTAAGGGTGGACATACCCTTTAAATCCTATACAGTATCCCGATTACATGCAAGGTTCATACTGTATTTACCACAACAGTTCCAGATTTACAGTCACTATGCAGTTACTATGCGGTTAGGAGGTACACAAATACTGATTGAATATCCATGTTAGGGAGAGGTGCGGATAGAGGAGCTAAAAGCTCCACACAGAGTATAAAATGAAATAGAGCCTTCTATAACAGACGGTACCTCATAGAATCATGTTATTATAGAGCATTGCCATAATAATCTAACATAAACAACATTTTCTCCCTTAAAGAAATGGGTGGGGACATGCAAAGTATCTTATTTATTGCCTGTGGCAAAACATGTGTCTAGATGTAATACAGCCAATGGTAAGAGCGGCGTGTTTAACTTGTGACTTTTCACGTGTTTGAAAACCCCAATTCCCAGCATTCTCTGTCTGCAGTAAGTTTTTTTCTTATATCCTGCAGTTAAGGCATCTGTCTAGATCTAATACAGCCAAGTAATTTACCAGAGGTTGCGTCCTCTTTATATGTAAGTATTTAACACCAGCTAATAGCATTCCACCCCAAAAAACTATAATTTCACCCACTACTGGCCCGACTGTGTAGTGTCGTAAAATCCCTGCTCCAAATGGTTCTCCTGTAATGTCCCTCCAAAGTCTAGAAAACTGGCCCACCAGGAGCCTGGCAGGGAGGGAAATTGTTTCCGCCTCTGAGACGCCCTCTCAGAGGTTTTTGGCTTGCTCAGAGCTATTGGTTCTCATGAAATTAACCAAAATGCTTTCTTACCACGCACCTCATTTTTGCACTACAACAGACCATTAACACAATAATATAAATGTAGTTCATTGGTTTATTTATTTCCTTTTTAGAAATAATTTATTTATTTCTATTTAGGTTCGCATGTCCAACCTTAAAATAAACAAAAAAAATGGGCAATTGTCCCCAACCCCAAATTATATATTTTGCACTTTCTTACCTGCATTACTAACATGATATTTAAGGTAAATTATTGTCCCCATTCTGGCAGAGTAAGCTGTACAACTGACATCACGCCATGAATGACTGCTCTTTCACCTGCTGTCTCCTCTGCACATGCTCAATCTTATAAAAAGCCCTTTAATTAAGTTGAATACCAACATTAGCTTATATACAGATCAAATGATTAGAAAGAGAGAGATAGGTCTCTGTGCAGAAAATGTTGGTAAATCATGGCCCATACACTAATGCGTTTATGATTTCATGTGTACCAGATCTCTTTGGATCTGTCTGTACACATATGGTGGTAACGGCATACACAGCAGTAATATAAACCAGGTGGGGCTGGTTTATGACCTAATGACCTAAACAATGATTGAACATCGGTGGGGCACCCTCAAATGGAAGGTGAAGAAGCACAAGGTCTTTAACATCCACCAGCTCCGTGATCTCATCATAAAGGAGTCGAAGAGGATTCCAGTGGCAACCGCAACCTGTGAAGCTAAAGTGAATTCTTGCCCAAGAGAGTTAAGACAGTTCTGGAAAATAATGCTGGATACACACAAATATTGACACTTTGGGCACAATTTGAACATTTTCGCATTTATTTGTTTGCATATGCAGTACAAGTAGTTAGTAATGTACGCAGTTAAAAAAAAAAATAACAAAAAACAAGTAGTTTCTACTATTTAGATTCAGTGGAAAATTTGGGACTATTGTTCTGGAATTTTTCTTTGGATGTCTGCAGCGAACTACAAGTATAATTAGCATATAAATAACCTATAAAAGGAGCCGTTATACGGTGGCATATTTCCCTGAGGTTGAAGCAGAAAGTGAAGAATCTTTGTGAATATCAACATTCATAAGAAAATCACCCTGTTTATTTCCGTATTCTATTTTTGCATCTATGTGATTCTCACACTACCTCAGCATGGTTATTTTTGTCTATTTAGAACTGGTGGCTTAATAATATACAATTCCATATGCTTTTCAAAATGTTAGCATTTTTTTAAAATATTATTTACACACATCCTAGTTTGACTGGTGTGAAATGAACAATTCCTGTGCTTAAAAATGATGGTTTTATTAAAGAGAATAAAAAAAGTGGCAAGCATTTAAAGTAGAACTAAATTCATCAGACATTGTGCTCCAATAGATGGAGCACAAAGATACAACAAGCTGTACCTAACTTATCCCATTACTGTGGTCGTTGGTTGATTTAAGAAATAAACCCGTGGCTATTCTGGTTCAGCTCCCAAACTTCATCTCTCTTGGTTTGCTGGGAGTCTTTGTGAATGCTGTACATTTCACATGCTTGTATTGCATATCAGATCAAAACAAGGTAGCTGTTCACCTGAGGACGGGGGCACTTTTATCCCCCGTAACGTTGTGTTGTGATGTTTGGTCACTGAATAAAACATTTTGGACTTTACTTTGGAGTGCGACCCTCAATACATATCATTTGGATATTTTTTTTTTTACGTTTAGCTGCATCCTGTCCTGCCCCCTTGAAGCTAACAGCCAATCATTTTACAACACAGAGCAGAGACCTGCCTCTGTTAGTCACAGCAGAAATGTTACAGCAGATGCGGGCCTCTCAGACACAAACAGAATTGTTTATTAAAACAATCTATTTTTCACACACACACATTCCTTTGCTTTTCATTCAAAAAAGGTAATCTTTGCAGTTTATTTCTATCACTGAGGGGGAAAAGTATGGGAAATTGAACCTGGAACCTCATGGGTTTTACGTTTCCAAAAGAACAGAATGAAGAAAACAAACAAACAGATGGAAAATCATCTGGCTATTTTGTATTGTTCCTGGTAGGCTGTCTGCATTTCAGGCTGCAATATAATGTCAGAATAACTAGCAGCAGTATTTTCAAGCCTTACATATTGGTTTGAAGACATCTGTATAGAAAACACTCTGCATAAAGAGAGTGAATTGTAGGGTCAGGGGGTGTGACCAATAGTGGCACAGGTTCACAAGGCTCTTGGAAAACTGCACGGGGTATAGTTGTACTGAAAACAACATTGAAGCCTTCTTAACTACAGAATCTACTTCTTGCTGTACGTACATTCAACTTACTAGAAAAAAAAATCTTAAAATGTATTGGTATTCTGAGGAGAAAATTTTAGTTTAATCACTCTTTAAGATGTACCATTTTTAGTACAGGAACAGACCTACTGTAGTGCTTAAAGAATGGTGCTTTATTAACCAAATTCAGGGTTAAAAAAAACAAAAATTCATTACAGAAAGTTCCATTCTTCAGATTGTTTTTAAAGGGCATGTCCACCCCAAACTATAATCCCCCCACTACTGGCCCCACCATGTAGTGTACTAAAATCCTTACCTCACATCCCAGCTCCATATGGTTCTCCTGTAGTCCCCCCCCAAAGTCCCAAAAACTGCCCACCAGGAGGATAGCAGAGTCAATATAGGACCTGGCCTCCGGGAGAGTTTGGCATGCGTACTGCACCCTTCTCCCCCTCCCTCCCCCTCCCCTCCCTCCCTCTCCCTCCCGTTTTGCTATCCCTCCCCCTAGCATAAAACCTCTTTTTCCCCCAGCCCCAACCGCAAAAAAATTATTTTAAGAAAGTCCCCAGAACTGTACTTACCCTACCTCTCTCCACCGGCATTCTGAGAAGCCGGCAGCCGCGGCTGCTGGTCCCGCCTCCTGCTTCCGTGTCTCGCAAGCAGAAGGCCGGGACATGCCCTTTAAGTTAGATTTATATGCAAGTTGGAATTCTAATTTCTTCTTTCTACAGGACATTAAGCACAAATATCCAGTTACCTGCAGTACTATTGGTCACTAAAAGAGGTGGCCAAACTTACTGAAATCCGCTCCGATTGCAAATTCATAGATGTGCGTTAAAAATAATTTGAAAATCCGCAAGTAGACCCGCCTGAATTTAAGTGTAAATAGCAATAGTTGCTTACTGTAAATGGCTCAGGGACCTGAAATGGTCTTGTTATCACATATCAATTCCTAAAATCGTCCAGTACCCTAAACTACATGCGCTTCCTGTTTTGGCAATCAGCATTCCTAGAAATTTAAAGGGCATGTCCACCCCCAAAACTATAATCTATCCCACTACTGGCCCCATTGTGTAGTGTAGAAAAATCCTTACCTTACACCCCAGCTCCAAATGGTTCTCCTGTATATCCGCCCCAAAGTCCAGAAAACTGGCCACCAGGAGCCTAGCAAGGGGGAAAATTGTATCCGCCTCTGAGGCTTCCTCTGAGAGGTTTCTGGCATGCTCTGAGCAGCCCTCCCCCCTCCCTCTCCCTCCCTCTCCCTCCTTTTTGCAATCCCTCCCGCTAGTGTAATTTCCCTTGATATATAGAAGTGTTCCGTGTCCCCAGCCCCAGCTGCAATAAAAGTGTTGTTAGAAAGTCCCCCTCCGGCGTTCAGATTGGCTGCTGGTCCCGCAGCCTGCTTGCAGTTCCATGCAAGCAGAGGGCCGGGGCTGTGCGGTGAAGGGAGAGGTAAGGTAAGTAATGATCGGGGGACTTTCTAACAAAACTTTTATTGTGTTGGGCTGGGGAAAGGAACACTTCTATATATCAAATGTTTTTTTTACAGGGGTGGATATGCCCTTTAAGCATTTTTGATTTTTACAGAAAATTCTGGAAACATTTGTGAATTTTTAAAATAGTCCCAAGTTTCGAAAAAAATCCTAAATAGTAAGAACTGAAATCCACTCGGAACTGGGTTTGGACTCATCTCTATTTGTTTTGCTAAAATAACAAAAACAGACATTTACTTTCTAAGTCTGGGCAACAACATTTAGATGGTATATGCCCTGGTGAAAGACTAAAGGTAGGTATTTTTGCTAATAAGTAATTACACCAAAAAATTAACAACTAGTAAAGGGGAACTGTGATCCTCCATTGTGTATGTGTCTTATGGAGGCAGCCATTGATTACCAGATCATCTGACCACTGCCTGGTGTTTAGGGTTGGAGTATGCTCACTGCTGTCTTCACTGCTGAGAAATTCTAATTAACATACCAGATATGCAAAGTCAACATAATTCCCTAGAAGTCTCTTTTCCCTTATTTGCATAATGAGCAAGACAGTTGTGGGGAAAACTCTCAACAAGCTTAACTCCTTGTAATCTTATTTTTCAAAACCTAGAATGCGCAGATGCTGTATGTTTACACATGAATAACAAACAAACAACAAATAGGCAGTGGTATGCAATATTGCAATATATTTGATTTTTTTTGTTAAAAAAAAAATAGTATGTTAGGACTATGCTAGAAGGTATTTGACCAGAAAAAAAACAAAATCAGATTTCTGGCTCAGTAATTAAAAAAGGTAAAAAGATATTTTGATAGGGCTGCTCTAAACTAAAGTAAATTGAGAACTACCCTGCAGCAGTGATGTTTTAATACTTGAAGGGGAACTGTGTGTGTCTTTGAAAGCAGCCATTGATCACCAGATCATCTGACCACTGCCTTGGTTTAGGGTTGGAGCATGCTCACTGCTGTCTTTACTGCTGAGAAATTCTAATTAACATACCACAAATGCAAAATCAACATTATAATTCCACAGACGTCAAGGGAGTTGTGGGGAAAACTCTCCCTAACTCGCTTGACTCGCTTGTAAATCTTATTTATCAAAGCACAGAATGTGCAGAAGCTGTATGTTTACACATGAATATCAAAAATAAATATAGGCAGTGGTAGGCAATATATTTGATTGTTTTTTTTTTTTAAAGAAATAAAAATAACAGTATGTTAGAACTACAGTATTTAAAGATTTTAAAGGTGTTTGGGAGACACAAAAAGCAACAGATCTGAATGCAGATTAATGTTGGCTTAGCAGTCTATACTGGGCATGCTCAGAAGAGGCAGATAGGTGATTAACATTCAGTCATTGCTGTGATGTCAACTGTTAAATCCATAACTGACAGTTGCTAACTGAAAGAACCACAAAGCAGAAACAGGGGAAACAGGACATTATGCAGGATTTCAGGTTAGATTATTATTTCAGATTTCAAAACTATTACCGTTGATGGTTTGGGGGGGTAATTTACCTGTATGTAAGTTTTCATTTTGGGGCTGGACTTGCCCTTATTAAAAAAAAAATTTGATATATAGAAGTGTTCCGTCCCCCAGCCCCAGCTGCAATAAAAGTGTTGTTAGAAAGTCCCCCGATCTTTACTTACCTTACCTCTCTCCTCCGGCGTTCAGATTGGCTGCTGGTCCCGCAGCCTGCTTGCAGTTCCATGCAAGCAGAGGGCCGGGGCTGTGCGGTGAAGGAGAGAGGTAAGGTAAGTAATGATCGGGGGACTTTCTAACAAAACTTTTATTGTGGTTGGGGCTGGGGAAAGGAACACTTCTATATATCAAATGTTTTTTTTACAGGGGTGGATATGCCCTTTAAGCATTTTTTGATTTTTACAGAAAATTCTGGAACATTTGTGAATTTTTTAAAATAGTCCCAAGTTTCGAAAAAAATCCTAAATAGTAAGAACTGAAATCCACTCGGAACTGGGTTTGGACTCATCTCTATTTGTTTTGCTAAAATTAACAAAAACAGACATTTACTTTCTAAGTCTGGGCAACAACATTTAGATGGTATATGCCCTGGTGAAAGACTAAAGGTAGGTATTTTTGCTAATAAGTAATTACACCAAAAAATTAACAACTAGTAAAGGGGAACTGTGATCCTCCATTGTGTATGTGTCTTATGGAGGCAGCCATTGATTACCAGATCATCTGACCACTGCCTGGGTTTAGGGTTGGAGTATGCTCACTGCTGTCTTCACTGCTGAGAAATTCTAATTAACATACCAGATATGCAAAGTCAACATAATTCCCTAGAAGTCTCTTTTCCCCTTATTTGCATAATGAGCAAGACAGTTGTGGGGAAAACTCTCAACAAGCTTAACTCCTTGTAAATCTTATTTTTCAAAACCTAGAATGCGCAGATGCTGTATGTTTACACATGAATAACAACAATAACAACAAAATAGGCAGTGGTATGCAATATTGCAATATATTTGATTTTTTTTGTTTAAAAAAAAAATAGTATGTTAGGACTATGCTAGAAGGTATTTGACCAGAAAAAAAACAAAATCAGATTTCTGGCTCAGTAATTAAAAAAGGTAAAATAGATATTTTGATAGGGCTGCTCTAAACTAAAGTAAATTGAGAACTACCCTGCAGCAGTGATGTTTTAATACTTGAAGGGGAACTGTGTGTGTCTTTTGAAAGCAGCCATTGATCACCAGATCATCTGACCACTGCCTTGGTTTAGGGTTGGAGCATGCTCACTGCTGTCTTTACTGCTGAGAAATTCTAATTAACATACCACAAATGCAAAATCAACATTATAATTCCACAGACGTCAAGGGAGTTGTGGGGAAAACTCTCCCTAACTCGCTTGACTCGCTTGTAAATCTTATTTATCAAAGCACAGAATGTGCAGAAGCTGTATGTTTACACATGAATATCAAAAATAAATATAGGCAGTGGTAGGCAATATATTTGATTGTTTTTTTTTTTTTAAAGAAATAAAAAATAACAGTATGTTAGAACTACAGTATTTAAAGATTTTAAAGGTGTGTTTGGGAGACACAAAAATGCAACAGATCTGAATTGCAGATTAATGTTGGCTTAGCAGCTATACTGGGCATGCTCAGAAGAGGCAGATAGGTGATTAACATTCAGTCATTGGCTGTGATGTCAACTGTTAAATCCATAACTGACAGTTGCTAACTGAAAGAACCACAAAGCAGAAACAGGGGAAACAGGACATTATGCAGGATTTCAGGTTAGACTTATATATTTCAGATTTCAAACTATTACCGTTGATGGTTTGGGGGGGTAATTTACCTGTATGTAAGTTTTCATTTTGGGGCTGGACTTGCCCTTTAATTAATGAGCCAGAAATCTGATTTTGTTTTTTTCTGATTAAACACCTTCTACCATACTATTTTTTTTAAATTATTTTTTAACAAAAACAATCAAATATATTGCATACCACTGCCTATATATTTTGTTTTTATTTTCACTATATATAAAAAGAGGCAAATTTTTTACAAAAAAAGTTGATTAAAGTGTATGTATACTGAAAAAATGACTTTGCATCACCTTTATCTATAAATAAATATGTGTAAGTAGCACTTACTCTAAAGTGTGTGTGTTGCTGCATGCCTTCAATATAGTACTTGTTTTGCTCAGGCTCTGGCCACTGACCTGACTATTTTCCCACATAAAATGTCAAAACTGCATACAGTACACCAACTGTCAAACCATTCAAGATACAGTACAGTTACAGAAATGCTAAAACGTAAGATGTTTAAGATTGGATATCAAATGAAATATGGGGCAGATCAACAAAAAAATGGTACAGGGATAATTATAATGAATTATAGTTTCCACTAATAGGCAATTTAAAAATACAATTTTTTCAGTGTACATACCCTTTAATTATAACAAGTAAAACCAGAAAATGGCTTACACATTTGGCATTTGTAATTTTCATCTCAGTTCATAGACTAACACACCTTGTGATGTTTTAGCTACAATAATGTTAATGACCCAAAAACAACAAAGACATTGCAAAAAGTACAAAACCATTTGCAATGAAATTACTCTCCTGCTTTATATCAATGCCCCTAGGACTGGTTTGGTCTATAATGTCTATGACCTAAAGCAGTGTTTCTTAACCTTGGTTTTCTAGATGTTGAAGAAAGACATTTCCTAGTATGTCTTAACTTTTTGATTATAATGCATGAAATTATAAGTTGGAATGTAATAAAAAAAACTCAAGTTTACACTTCAGACTCAATCCTTGTGTTCAGGTTAATTTTTATTATTTAAAACACCTTTGTTGAAATAGAGATCTTACAGGCTTTCTTTGGCACCTCAATGCTTTCTTGTCCACCCTAATTGTTTTTCTTTTACATTGTTTTAGTTATTTTGCTGAGGAAAAAGTAAGCAGAACATTCAATTTCAAATACCACATCAACAGAAACCCATGCAGCATCATTAATAAGTCAGAAATATACAGCAGGATTTCGAGTAAGTAACTCATGGGAGCTGAACTGTTAGTGGAACACCATGGAGATTACTTTGAAAGAACACATCACTCTACATTCTACTATAATAAGACCTACAGTAGGTTCTTCACTTAGAACTGGAAGTGGCTGCCAGCAATAAAGTTTTTTTGATTTCTGTTATGCTCCCTGAGAAGGTTACAGATTAATTATGAAATATAGATTCACTAGATGTGCTGAAACCTAACTCCATTGACATTATCTGGGGGATGCAGTAACAGGCACTCCTTTTTATCTTAAACTCACGCTTATTCCGTAGCGCTGATTTTGCAAGGGGTTAACGCATGTTTTAAATGAAAATTGCGTGGGATGCAGTAGATCAATTTTCTTTTCTTTAGTGCAGCACTATTGATGTTTAACCATATCATGCATGTTAAGTGTGATTCATTTGCATAAACTTAATGACAAAAAAAGAGGTGCATTGGATTAAAACTTACCTTTTATGCATCCGTAATGAAACGGAATCCCTATTTGTTTTCTATGTAACTAACTAACAAAAGCTAACCAATCCTATTTGGAAACCTGCATAATTACTGATAATTGTTTCATAATGTTGCCGAGCAGAAGAGATGTACTGTGGGTTCTAATAGAACCCAGTTTCGAATCGATTCCAAGAGTTTCGAAGTCCCGCCAAAACTTTCGGAACTCCCGGAATTTACGAAACCTGAATTTTCAGAGTTTTCGATTGATTTTCGAAATCAAAAGTAGATGATTATCGAAATCGAAAATAGATACTTATCAAAAATTGAAAATCGAAAGTAGACAATTTTCGAAAATCGAAAGTATATAATTATCGAAAGTAGATAATTGTTAAAAATCGGAAACCGAAAGTAGATGATTTTCGAAAATCGAAAGTAGCTGATATTTTCGAAAATCGAAACTCAAACTTTTCGAAACTTCTGAAAATTTTGTTTCGAAATTAAAAGAAACTCAACAGTTTCAAAGATCTCTATTGCTGAGTATGGTAAGAAATGATTATTTTCAACAAAGTTTTGGCTACAAAAATGCTTTCTTCTTAAAGGGGAACTGTGTCTTATGAAGGCAGACTTTGATCACTAGATCATCTGACCGCTACCTGGGTTTAGAGTTGGAGCATGCTCACTGCTGTCTTTACTACTGAGAAATTCTAAATAACATACCAGAACCGCAAAATCAACATTAGAATTCCCCAGAAGTCTCTTTTCCCCTTATTTGCATAATGAGCAAGTTGGTTGTGGGAAAAACTCTACCTAACTCGCTTGGCACTTTGGAAATCTTATTTTTCAAAGCCCAGAATGCACATAAGCTGTATGTTTATGCATAAATACCAAAAAAAAATAAAGGCAGTGGTATGCAATATTTTTGATTGTTTTTGTAAAAAAAAAAAAAAAAAAATGTTAGGACTATGTTAGAAGGTATTTCACCCGAAAAAAACAAGATCATATTTCTGGCTCAGTAATTAAAAAGGGTAAGATATAAAGATTTTTTGGGACAAAAAAAGAGAACTACCCAGCAGCGCTGTTTTAATACTTATCACCAAATAATGAGGATCTAAGGTTCACCAGGGCTGAAGGTAACTCATTTTAAAGTGTCTCCCAAACACACCTTTAAAATCTGATTAGTCTAATTTAAATCTTGAATCTCATTGGAACTTGGGTATTGGGCCAATCAAATTTAGGGGTGGGGTATAGGATTTGCCCAATACCCAAGATGCAATCAGATTCAAGAATTAAATTAGACCAATCAGATTTGCACATATTCACATCACTACCCAAATATACATTTCTGTGGTTCACCCAAAACTTTTCGGATTATGGAAAAATTCCAAAGACACAACCTACAATAAGCTCTCTATGTACACTAGTATAAATGACTTATATAGATGCATGTGCACTGTGTAATACATTTTACAGAGCATTTTACACAGTAATCTCACTTATTTTCAGGCAAATGATTGTAAAATCACATTTTACATTACAGTCATCCAAATGTTTATGGAGATAGCGCCACACACCCAATTCAACACACCTTAAGTTAAAGGGGAACTGTTGTCCTCCATTTTGTATGTGTCTTATGGAGGCAGTCATTGATTACCAGAAATTAATTGAGAAATTCAAATTAACATACCGTATATACTTGAGTATAAACCGAGGTTTTCAGGCTTTAAAAAAAGCCTGAAAATCTTACCTCGGTTTATACTCGAGTCAATCTTTCTCCTAACTTGTCCGGCGGCCACGCGATCTACATCCTCAGTGCGCTTCCGGATGATGTTACTACCCGGTGCCTCTCACTTTGCGGCGCCGAGTAGTGACATCATCCTGAAACGCAGAGGATGTGGAGCGAGGAGCGAGCGGCCGCCAGACAAGGTAAGAGAATACAACAGGGACACCAGGGCACACAATATTTACAAGTATTTAATACTTCATACCACAATTTTCAATTGTAGATGGGGAATATTTATTGCATGTTACAGGTCAATGCATGTACCAAGTGGATGCATAGTATATTTGCAAGTATTGGCTTCTGCAGATGTTTGAAAACTACAACTCCCAGCAATTAAAGCATGCTGGGAGTTGTAGTTTCCAAACATCTTAACTGGCAAATACTAGTAGGGGTTACACCCTCGATTTATACTCAAGTCAATCTCTTTTCCCTCCTTTTTTAGGTAAAACTAGGTACTTCGGTTTATACTCTAGACAGTTTATACTCGAGTATATACGGTACCAAAAATGCAAAATCAACCTTATAATTCAGAAGGTACTTGACCAGAAAAAAACTAAATCCAATATCAGGCTCAGTAATTAAAAAAATGTAAGATACAAAGATTTTTTGATAAGGCAAGCACCAGAAAAACATATACAGAGAACTACCAAGCAGCAGTGCCAGGGCTGAAGGTAGCTAATTGAGCCTACCCAGCCAGGTGTATACTAGACTAGCAGCTGACTGTTGTAGACGTTTTGCCTAAATACAAGACTAAAACTTATCAGTATAGCTGCTTAACCAACACTAAGCTACAATTCAGATCTCTTGCATTGTATAGTGTCTCCCAAACACACCTTAAAAATCTGGTTGGTCTAATTTAAATCTTGAATCTAATTGGATCTTGGGTATTGGACCAATCCAATACCCCACCCCTAAATCTGATTGGTCCACCGATTGGTCTAATGGGATGCTTAGGTTAAAGTCTTTTTCAACCTGCTGCTGTTTATTTTTGGATCCACATTTCAGTGTTGCAAATTTTGTTAATCTGAATGGAAAGATCAAAAAGACCCCCCGCCACCCCACCCTCCCGAGTACACAGAGATACTTTAAACAGTTACACAAAGAGTCCCCATGTGTAACATAACTGAAAAAATGCAATCTATGGTTTAAACTATAAAACTTATCACCCCAAGGACCAGGTCAAAGGCAAGACAATGATAGATACTATTAGGGGTTCTGCATATAAGAAATCAGTACTATGGAAGCATATATTTCAGCACAGTAAAATTAATGGATGGGCAGATAGTTACATAGTTAGTGGAATAAGAAAATACCCCTTTACTGCATAGTTATTTGCACTACACATCCCTTTTAATACTGATACATTATTTTGAGCAAATAGAAAAAGTGTTATTTTAAAGGGTATATCCACCCTTAAAACCATTTTTTCATATATGATTCCCCCTGTCCCCCCAGCCCCAACCACTCTATTTTTATTCTTAGAAAGTTCCCCAAACTTTACTTACCTCCCCGCTTTCCTCCGCCGCACTGCCGGCCCTCTGCTTGCGAGAAAATGCAAGCAGAGGGGCAGGACCGGCAGTCGTGTCTGTGATTGGCTGAGCAGCAGCCAATCACGGACGCGGCTGCCGGGAGTTCATTGCGGCGGGGGAAAGAGGGAAGGTAAGTAAAGTTTGGGGCACTTTCTAAGAATAAAAATAGAGCGGTTGGGACTGGGGGGACAGGGGGAATCATATAGCTAAAGGGTTTTACACTAGGGGGAGGGAATCCTGAGAGGGAGGGAGAGAGGGAGGGAGAGGGGGGGGAGGGAGGGGGAGAAGGGCTGCAGTACGCATGCCAAACTTCTCCCGGAGGCCAGGTCCTATATGACTCTGCTATCCTCCTGGTGGGCAGTTTTTGGGACTTTGGGGGGGGGACTACAGGAGAACCATATGGAGCTGGGATGTGAGGTAAGGATTAAACTACGCTACACAATGGGGCCAGTAGTGGGGGGATATAGTTTTGGGGGTGGACATGCCCTTTAAAGGTAACAGTTTTGAAGCTATAGAGGGAGAAGAAGGCATAACAAAACAAAACACGGCAGATACTGGGGCACTGTGATAAGTTCAGTATGGTAAAAAGAAAAAATGTGTGCCATGCTCATACCAGCAGGCATATAGTACCATGGTTTCTATTTGAAAGTTTATTTTTAATGACCTCTTTATTGATATCCTGTATCCTTTTAATTTTCTGTATATCCAAAGAAAGCTGATGGAACAAAAATGTAGATGTTAGGAGAGCAATGGCTACTAACGTCTCTATTTTCCATCTAAAAAAACTAAAAAGAAAAAAGCAGATGTGACATCTACAGCAAACTAGAGTCTTTATAGGATTAACACATTCCTTTTACAGTCATAATTTGAAAATACAAGACCTGCCATTTTCTGCTAATTATTTCTTTCAGTATTTAAGCATTTAAGATGAAAATAATTATTTATATATTAAGAAACATTATATCTTGTACTTAATAATGACAAATCCCCAGCCACTAAGTGTTTAAATGAATTGGCATGCCATTCACTGGACATTTACTGTGTAATTTAAAGTTGAAGTCAACCAAGCCCTTAATTAGTACCATTGACGATTCATTGTGGCTGCTTAGACCTTAATAGTTTCAAATTACTTACAAAGTCGAAGCATATTGGAATTCTAGTGTTGGGTGCATGAAGATCATTTGTTGTAGAGAAATATATATATAGTAAGATGTGAGGAATTTTTCTTACTTTTCTTTTTTTACAGCAAAAATGAACTTTGTACAGAGGAAAAGTACCTCTAGCAGGTAGTTGATTGTTTCTTCCTCCCAATATCAATTTGTTGAAGAGCATGTACATTTTTGGTCTGCCATCTTAGTGTCCTGGGCTTTTAAAAATAGTGCTAAAGTACAGTGGAAGCTGGGTAGAAGCAGTTTTCTTTTTTGGCTGCCAAAATTACTTTGGTGTTGAAAAATAACCAATTCCTATTTATGTTTGTTACAGATTAAAGGGGAACTGTGGTCCTCAATTGTATATGTGTCTTATGGATGCAGGCATTGATCACCAGATCATCTCCCTGCTGTCTTTACTGTTCATAAATTCTAATTTAACATACCAAAAATGCAAAATCAGCATTATAATTACCCAGAAGTCTCTGCCTTATGTGCATAATGAGCCAGTTATGGTGAAAACTATCCCTATCTCGCTTGACTCCTTGTAAATCTTATTTTTCAAAGCCCAGAATGCACAGAAGCTGTATGTTCTGATAAATAAGATAAATATATACAGTATCCACTAAATATGCTACTTATACACATCCAGCTCAAATGATTAATTGAATCCAGATATGGCTGCAGAAGGGGAAAAGGTTAAAGGGCATGTCCACCCCTCTTAAAATGATTTAGTATATGATAGAACATGCTCCAAAACCCAGGATCCGTTTTACTTACAGTTACCAAAGCTGCTCCTAGACTGAGAAAAAAAGCTTACTATCCCACGATCCATCCCGTGGTTCAGGGCTACTTCCTGGTACTGGCCATCATTCACAACCATGACAGTGACATCACGGCCAATGGCTGATGGCCATTACCAAACAAGCCTCTTCCGAAGAAGACTTCGGATGAAGACATCAGCAACACTGGCGACGTTAAAGAAGACACACTACAAGCGCTCTTCTAAGAGAGTCCTGAGTCCTGGTTTCGAGCTGCAGGACCCCCAAAAAAGCCACTTGTCACTGCCGCCAGGGCACTTCTAAGCACTGGGGAGGGGGGTCTCTGTACGAGTTGTAGGACCCCTTAAGTCCCAAATGGCACTTGTCAGTGCCACAAGGGCCCTGACAAAGGGCCAGGGCCAGGGGTCCCAGTTTCGAACTGCGGGGCCCCAAAAGGCCACAATTTTCCAAATGGGGCTTGGAAAAAAATGTGAAAGTGGAATCCCGGAAATATTGCGAGATCCGCCACGAAACCAGGTTCGGAAATGCGATCCCGACTATTTCTACTCCCTGATTCATCTACAGTAGTTTTCTCTAGTGGTCAGGCAAAGGTTTGAATTTGAAGCCCCCCAGATCCAACATAAAACCCCTCGATTCCATAATCCGAACTTTACATCCGAAACCGGGGGAAACTTTGGGATTTTGGGACTCTGGACCGCGTTTTCGAAGGTTAACGAATTGAGGGTCACCCTCGAAATTATGTTCCGTTTTTGGATTTTTTGGGTTTTTCTCGAGTTCTGTAAATCCGAAAACAGAACAAAATTTACGAGTTTCGCCCATCTCTAGTAGTTATGTTTCAGCTATCTACTTTGAATTTGCTGTTTCGTTACCTTTGCTTACCGGTCAGTATCCAAAAAACAAGATTACGCACCATTTTTTTTGTAATTTAGAGACATAAGAAGTCATTTTGGAGTTCCAAGACCTGTTTATTATACTCACATGCAAGTATGTGAAAGTATTGTTCTTATTAATAAAAATCTAATCACAGAAAACAGAAAACGGCAATGATCTTCTTTACCTAATAAAGTAATGCATTAATAAATATATAATCATATGTTTTTGATAATGTTTTTTCTACTCCATGTTATATTCATTGGTTCATTTCTGGCCAGGTCTATGACCAGTGTTGCACCCTCAATAGTTGGCAGTTGATCTGCACATTTTTGTACATTTATTTTGAGAAAGAGAATTATGGATACAAATTACCATATATACTTTGCCAGATTTCAGTATTATTTCTGCCTTTCCTTTTCAACAAACTTTTCCCTAAAATTGGATTTGACTATTTATAAAATAACTAATTATTTCAGTTAGTGTGTAGAGAGAGAGAGAGAGAGTTACCGTAAGTAAAGATTTGTTTATTGCAGGGAAAATGTATCTACATCCTTTAGGCAGTATTAAGTTTTTTATAAAAATAAGATGTAATATGATATAAAGCTTAATAATCCAATGGTCAACTTAAAGGGCAACTATAATTAAAATTACTTTCCTCTAAATTTAGAGAAAATGTATAACTAAAAATATGTAAGTGTGTGATGCTGTATGCAATCTAGTTAGTTTTTCTCAGGATCTGTATCCCCCTCCCTTTTTAAACCAGTGAAAAAGGAAGAGTTAGGGCACTAGGAAAATAAGTGTCATACCAGCTTTCAAGACTCTGTCACCAATCAGAATAGTTTATGATAAAAATGCACTTGATTGACAGCTGAAATGTAAAGCTGCATTTAAAACACTATTATTGCACAAAGCCCTGTTAATGTATGGGATGAAAGAGAGCAGGAAAAAATGTCACATTTTTTTTCAGAATTGTGCTTTTGTTTTGTAATTGAAGAGCACTTCTTCTCATTGGTCAAATCACTGAATAATCCTGGAGGAGGTGGTATTTGTCGAACCCGATCGTGCTTTCATTTTTTATGCTGCTTCTGGCAGAGATGGATTAAAGGGACACTTTACAGAAAAATTACTTTTCCTCATCTTGAAGGGTTTCTCCATCCACAAAATTATAATATTTTTTTTGTAGTGTATGGTACCCCTTCAACCCTAAATGCTAGGGTTTTCACATTAAAAGGTGCCCAGAAATCGACTACAGAAAATGTTGTTTATTGCTAAAAGAACCATGCAACATGGAGGGATCCGTAAGGTGGGAGGGAGGGAGAAGAGCTCCTCTGCGCATACCAGGAGGACAGGGAAGTAACAGACACCAGATGACACACAGACAGCTCCTACTCTTTTCTTTTCTGGACTTTCACAAGGCCCTGCAGGACAATTATAAGAAGCTGAGGAGAAAGGTAAGGATTTTTTTTAACACTACACTGGGGGCAAATTTTAGTTTTGGGGGTGGACATGCCCTTAATCTAAATTGTAGCACTCTGAGATAGGTGTGGATGGTGTGCCTTCGATCCAGCACATGTAGGGAAACTGTAACGTCAGGAAGGGAAGGAATTGCTTTTTTCCTCTGCATGATTTCCAGGGGTGGAAACATAAGAAGCTAAGAACAGCTCTTCTATTACATAAAAAGCAGAGGGAATAAATGTAAGTATAAAGTGTGAAACTACAAGCTTTAGATTTAACTATGTTGGAACAAAATTAACCAAGTACATACTTGAGCATGAGAGTCTCAGCCTATCACATAGCTGCTGCCAATCTGGTCCCTTCTGCTGAATCCTCGATCAGAAGTAGAGATGTCCGAACTTTGCAAAATCCGGTCTGCTCGAGGATCTGCAAATTTTCGAAAAAATTCGAAAATTCGAAAATCCGCGAGCGGACCCATTAAAACACATCAAAATGAAAAAATCCTCGCATTTTTCCCGCATTTTCGAAAATACGTAAAATTCTCGCAATTTCTAAAATTTTTGAAAATACGTTTTTTCATGCATTTTCAAAAATACGAGAAATCCTCGTAATTTCGTAAATTTTCGAAAACGCAGTTCAGAAGGCGGAAAACCGGAAAATCCGCGATATCCGCCATTCGCAAAACGAGTTAAATCCGCCGCGGATTCGGGTCGGATCCGCGAACTGGGCCATCACTAATCAGAAGCAGTAGCAGAAGGCGAGCGATGTAACAAAGGCTGGTAAGTATATTTAGAGTCAATTAGAATCAATTTTGATAATTTAATGGGCATCAATAGGGAAAAAAAACCTTTAATCCGTTCTACTATGGATTACTATTTACAACCTGTCTCTTAACTTTGTAAGTGGCTCCGTTTTTTCAGATAGACTGAGATCACTGTGCAGGAGTACCCTCACCCCTCCCCTCCTGGCTGTTCCTCTTGTTACCTGTAAGCCATATCAAAGGCATGTCCCTAATGCGTATTACCTATCAGATTTAGTGGTGGTGTATTGGATTGGTCCAATACACAAGATCCAATCAGATTCAAGATTCAATTTAGACCAATCAGGTTTTAAAGGTTTATTTGGGAGACTATAAAATGCAAGACATGTGAATTGAAGCTTAGTGTTGGCTTAGCAGCTATAGTGATAAATTGTAGTCTTGTATTTAGGCACAAGGTCTACAACATTTAGCTGTTAGTCTAGTATACACCTGGCTGGGTAGGCTCAATGAGCTACCTTCAGCCCAGGTTAGAGATGGCTGGATCGTGGATCCAAACCTGGTTCAGCAGGTGGATCTCACGGATTTTCCGGAATTCCTCTTGCTGATTTTTTTTTAACTGAGTTTGAAAATTTTCTAAAATTCTAGAAATTTCTAAAATTTTTAAAAATCGCGACATTTTGGAAATTTTAATTTTCAATGAATTTTCGAAAATATTGTAAAAATGATTCAGTAACTTTCTGTAAATGGCTCTGGGACCTGTGAAATGGTCTGGGGAACAGGCAATCAGATTCTTTTTAATTAAAATTACACACAGTACCGATAAAGCCCCGATACCGGCGGATCCCATGGTATCGGGACTTTATCGGTACTATGTGTACCTTGCTTTTCTGAACAAGCACATGGTTTCCGAATGATAGTGAGGAAAGTTATTTTTTTTTAAGTTCTGGATATATGTATGTGTACATCGATGGCTCTGAGACTATTTCCCATATACCAGAGCCATGTACAGTAAGTTACCATTGCTATTTTATTTTATGTTTAAGCGGATCTGTCCTGATATTTTTTTAGATTTTTTTCAAAAATCTGCAAATCTGCAGGCGGAACGGATTATAGCAGTTTTGCCCATCTCTAGTCCTGGTGAACCTTACATCCTCATTATTTGGTGATAAGTATTAAAGCAGCACTGATGCTGTTCTCTATTTCTGTTATTTTAGTGCAGGACCTATCAAAAAATCTCTATATCTTACCTTTTATAATTACTGAGCCAGAAATCTGATTTTGGTTTTTTTTGATCAAATACCTTCTAACATAGTTCTATCATACTATTTTTTTTACCTGTAGCGATTTCAGCTCCAGGAATTTACGCCCAAAATATATAAAGTTATAAGTACTTTCACTAGCTGGTACATCTTTTTAAAATATAATAGTCAATATGGAAGGTTTAGCCACTCCTCTGTCACTGTTAAAACCTCTGCATATATTTAGACAAATTAAACCTTAGGAAACTTTAATGTCTGTTAGGTTTCAGTATTAAATCCAATTATGTGCTTTTTGTAAAGCAAAAAACACATAGGGGCTCTGGGTAAACAAGGCCTTTCACGTTGTGTACCTATAATAAAATAGTCAGTCAAGTTAAAGGGACACTATACTAAAAAAATGACTTTGCCTCATCTTAATCTAAAATTGAATACATGTAAGTAGCACTTACTCTGATTTGTGTGTGTTGCTGCATGCCTTCAATCCAGCACACATTTTGTTTAGGAGCAGTAACTACTCCAACTTCCATCCGACCTGACTTTTTTCCCACAAACCAATTGTCAAGCCTGCACACAGCATACAGCATTCCAACTGTCAAAACTCTGTCACCATTCCAGCTACAGTAAAACTACTCACAGAAGAATAGTTTTTGAGAGCAAGGAACTTGATTAACAGCTGAAATATAAGACATTATAGATTGGATATCTAAAGAAATAGGGGGCAGAACCACAAAAAAATGATACAGGGGTGATTGGGAAGAATTATAGTTTTCAGTTATGGTCAATTTAAATAACCTATTTTTTGGTCAATTTAAAATAACTTATTTTTTGGTATAGATGCCCTTTAAGTAATATAAATACAGCCCAAAATAATAAATTATACCCATATAAGAGCCCCATACCCCTCCCTCACATAAGTCCAAAGGTCTCTGTCCATTTTAGGTAATGATGTCTTAAAATGTCCCATTCATTTCATGTTGTTCGACTTTAACAAGATACCAATTCAGTAATTCATATAACTATCTTCAGGGTTCCATCCAGCAGGCAACCAAGTGCTTCCATAATACATTTAGCCAAAGTCACACAAACACAATAATATTAATACAGACTTTCCCATTACACAAGACCAAATGTCTCTGCCAACACGTAAATATCTTTAGTATTAGTGCTAGATAATGTCCCATATACTACAGAGCATGCAAAGGTACAAAATATACTTGTTGTTTTGGAACTATAGCAGGAAACCAATTCAGTAATAAAAAAATATGTTTAACTAGCTCCAGCGCCTTTTTGGTGCCCATATATTAGTTAATGTTTCTCCAGATAAATGACCCATATATTAGTGAATGATATTTCTATAAATAGTTGGTAAAACTTGCCAAGTCCAGACATAGCAAACTGACTTTTATCCCCCAAAAAACGAGTTCTGAAATAAAATTAACAAGTGCTTCAACAAAGTATTAGTCAAGGGGATGTGACACTAATGTAACAATTTGATAGGACTTCTCTTTTTCTCATTTCTTTTTAAGTTCTTGCTTTTGTTTAATTATTTTAGTGTAAAAAACCCTGGGTAGATATTGTGTAGAGGGTGTGTAGAGATTTTATATCCACTGTATCCACATGTAGCTAAACATACACACACAAATTTCCCATTGTGCACCAAAGCGCACACTTTTACTAGTTAACTATAAACCTATACCTATTCCTATAACAATAGTACTGATTTGATAATATAAAAGGCGCCATTGCATTATTATTTACACGGTTAGGAGTTTTTGGGGGGCAGGAACTCCTTGTTAAACAACAGTATTAGCTGGCATTTTATCAAAATAGAAGAAAGTAGCATTTTTTTTACCATAATAGATCAAGACATAGATATTTCAGGTGCTGCAATAAAAAAAACAAATCTGATCATGCTATTCTGCGCTAAAGAAAGAAAAAGCAACATACGGAAGAAAATCTTGCAGGAAAAGCTAATACAAAGAGTGCGCTCATCCATTGCAAATCAGAAATAAATACTGTTTACAAGAGATCTTGCAACAGCTTCCAAGATTCAAATAACCAACCTAAATTGGTTTGGCATTTTAAAATCCAATTCGTGTTCCCTTTTAGCATTCAAATATAGCAAGCCTCCCACTCGTGCTGATTTTAATACATTTTCAGCCAATTCCGAGGAGCATTCTAGTGTAAGGAAACATTTCACATCTTTGATGGAAGGAATAATAATAATAAAAAAAAAAAGGGAACACAACTACTGAATTATATATATTGTAATGAGAATAAGGAATATTTTTTTCAATCCACCTCTAAAGTTGTTATACGGGCTGAACTTAATGTGTGTTCTTTATGCTCGAATGAACAACAAAGGGCACAATGTTTCATAGCTCTGCCTCACTATATTGTCTGGATAATATTGTCTGGATAATCTAGTGGAAAAATAAACATATAACACAGCAGTGACATTATATAAGAGATCGGTTATTCTATTTCTATGGTATAGAATGTAAAGGAGTAATGGAAATACCTACAGGATGCATTTAAAAAACCCTAAGACTGAAGTACAAGTGGGATGTATAAGACGTATAACATTTAGATTTTATACAAGTCCCCAATTAGTCACAGCATTTATCTTCCTACTTACCACCTGCCAAGCTCCAGCAAACCCCTTTCCATAAGTAAGCGTTTTTCTTACCTAAATGTGAGCAGAAAATTACTAATCCCAATCTGAAACCTCAGGCAAAACCAAAATGAAATATGTGTAACTATAATAAAAACACAAGGACCTTATTTATAATGGTTCAGTATTTAGACTATGAAATATTACTGTGGTAGAAATAGTAGCTGCTGTACTGCACATACAGAATAATTATGACACAATGTATGGCATTCTGTTGGCATTTTCACTTTCAATAAAATACCCTCCATTATATTTTGCCGTTTTCTGCTAGATTATTCCAGTGTTAAATAAATAATACATATATAAAAAATATACAGGGCTATGTACCGAAGGTCTCTGTTGCTCTCTATTGGCCCCCTCAGGCAAAGCACCAAGCTGATAGCGGCTCTCAGTACATAGCGGATGGTGTTAAACCATTCTTAAAGAGCTGCTATCAACTCAGTACATTGGTTGCAGCGTTTGTGCAACAAAGTTTTTGTGCGCACCGCCACAACCGCTGTTATTTGTTAACCCTTGGTACATCGGTTAACAGAGCTTTAAGACACAAATACCTGATAATGACTCTTTGTACATAGCTCCAATAATGTGAAATTAGTTGCTGCAAATTAATAACTGATTGGTTGCTTCAAATTAATAGCGCAGTCAAACTTTTGCCCCTTAAGAGGACAATGCTATATCGGCTGTTTTTGCCTGAAACTAGCGCAAATCACACGCTACCCGATGAACTATTGGGTTAGCGTGGGTGTTGAACTAATTTCACCATTTCCTGAAAATGTTTGGATAAAGAATAGTGTAGCCAATGTAGTAATGGCTAAATTAAGATTAGCCCAACATCTTAACACCATTACCACCCTGGCATTTGGGGCCTATGCAATACTCAAAAAGGTACGTCTTACCTGACTGGTATTTCGTGATGCAGTAAGTCTCTCGAGTGACTTAAAGCATCATGGGATCCTGGACAGGTAAGACGTAATCAGGGTTATTCAATAAAAGTTCTTATCATTAAAAAGAGTACTAATTTTGCCCCAACCAATCAGATGTTAGCTTTCAAATGTTAAGTTATATCTGATTGGTTAGGGCAAAATTAGCACCATTTTAAACGATTTTATTGAACCATAGAACTTTTATTGAATCTTCTTGAATGTTTTTAGTATTACAACGGCTCATCTTCCACTGGTTGGTGAAGCGATGCTTGAATCCATACAGGGATGTATTAGTAGAATGATGTAGCACATCCCTCAGCGGTGTGAAATTCAGAGCCAATGGCAGATGGTTTGTGCATTAGTTGCAAGGTGCTCATTAGATAATTGGACAGTTGTGCTATATTGGAGTAGAAAAAAACTAAAGAACCTGGATCAAAGCAAAGTACGTAAAGTTTTTAGATGCAAATTCAGGGGAGAGCACACACTGATTGGATTAATTAATAGAATAAATGCATGGTTTAAGAGCTCCAATTGTACTAGATATCCTCACTTGTTGGTAGTAACATATAAATTGTGCCCTAAGCAATTATTATTACAGGCAAAGCCTAGCCTATCCAGTAGAAACAAAGCAATAGCTTTACCACACTATAGTGTAGGTCATCAGGAAATACTCAATGGTACAACAATAATAATCATCCAATGTGATGGTTGCTAAATGAGCTTTGGTTAATCTATATACAGTACAAGGTAAAGGTATCCAGTTATGTAGGGAAACACTAATTATCACACATTGTTTAAAAAACAGCTTAAATATAATACAAGACAAAGAACAGGGAAAGCTAATGGTGAAGATAAGGAAATAGATTTTAATAGAAGAAGATGGGAAATAAGAAATGGAGAAGAGCTAGGGAAGTTAAGGTGAAATCAGAGAGGATTGAAGACAGGCCAATTAGGAACTGAATATCACAGGGGGTAGAGCAGATAGAAAAGGGATGAATGAGAAATGGAAAAAGGAGGAAGCTGAGGTGTTAATAAGAAGAATGTAAATTGTGAAAAGAAGAAAACAGGGAGGAGTGTATGGGAAAAGTAAAATACAGTACTTCAGTTGACTACTGTTTTCCAGAATTTCCTACCCAACAGCTTCCAGGCAAACCAGAGGATTCCAAATGAATCTAGGAAATATGGCTCAATGACCTCACTGGGGTGCTGCTAGAATAACAAACCAATTCCCTTAATAAAATCTAAATTTTAACACCTGTTTTGGGCCATAGGCCTAAAGAGTATGCTAATTTCCTGACAATTGCCAACTTATTAAACATAAATTTAATCACAACCCTAAAATTTTGGTACAAATTTTGTTAATATTGTCAGCTCACCACTTCTTTTCTACATCAAAGTGTAGGTAGGAATAGTCTCCTACCTCCTAGAACAATATAGATTGTTAATTCACCAATATATTGTTAATTCAACCATGTTTTAATGTTCTCTCTCTGGATTACATTCACCTGTATCACAGGTATAATCAGCATTGATTATCTCTCTCTTTTGATACAATGTTATGGTCCCTTTATTGTTCGTTAGAGATGGACGAACTTTCGAAAGTTCAGTCGGTTTTCAAACGTTCGAACTATATGGAAAGTTTGATAACAGACCCATTTAAGTCAATGGGAGTCAAATAGTTCGAAAAGTTTGAATGAAAAACAATTAAAATATCAATGTTAACTTACGGTAATGTAAATAGCTGTGGGACCTGGGAACATGTTCGAATATCTAGGACTTTCAAAAATAGATTTTACACTTACGCACGCTACTTTCGAGCTCTCACGTTCGAACATTCGATAATTATCCCATAAACGACTCGCAGATTCGATAGTTCAATATTTACTCAGGTATTGGTATAGTAGACATTTTACTTGCGTATTCGATAATTCGATATTTACTCGTGTATTGGTACAATAGATATTTTACTCGCATATTCGATAATTCGATATTTAATCACGTATTGGTATAATAGACATTTTACTCGCGGATTCGATAATTCGATATTTACTCGCGTATTGGTATGATAGACATTTTACTTGCATATTCGTTTATTCGATATTTAATCGCGTATTGGTATAAAAGACATTTTACTCGCGGATTCGATAATTCGATATTTACTCGCGTATTGGTATAATAGACATTTTACTCGAGTATTTGTTTATTCGATATTTACTCGCGTATTAGTATAATAGACATTTTACTTGCGTATTCGATAATTCGATATTTAATTGCGGATTGGTATAATAGACATATTACTCGCGTATTCGATAATTCGATATTTAATCGCGTATTGGTATAATAGACATGTTACTTGCGGATTCGATAATTCGATATTTACTCACGTATTAGTATATTAGACATTTTACTTGCGTATTCGATAATTCGATATTTAATTGCGGATTGGTATAATAGACATATTACTCGCGGATTCGATAATTCGATATTTAATCGCATACTGGTATAATAGACATTTTACTCACGGATTCGATAATTCGATAATTACTTGCGTATTTGTTTATTCGATATTTACTTGCATATTAGTATATAGACATTTTAATCGCATATTCGATTATTCAATATTTACTCGTGTATTGTTATATTGACATTTTACTGGCATATTCCTTAATTCGATATTTACTCGCGTATTAGTATATAGACATTTTACTGGCATATTCAGTTTTTCTGCGTTCGATTATAATCCCCTCTTCACATTCACTTTCTATATGCAATCCAGGCTTTAAAATCAAGCCTCATGCCCAGCATTGAATGGCAGCGTGGGGTAGTGGAGTACCTTACCAGGCGGGGGTATGACCAGGTGCCAATTGGCACCCCCATTATGCGCCAGTGGCAGAGGAAACTGCTGACGCACTTTCAAATCCAGCTGACCACCTCACAACTGCAAAAGTGGTGGTCGGACTTGAAGCGACAGTGGAGTAACTAATTCCAGGACATCCAGACCAATGTCCAAGGCATTTATATATAAAATTTTAACTGTGATTGAGTTGTATAAAACACCACCTTTTGCACCACTCTAACCAGGCGGTTCTGCGGCAGATCTTTATGACAAGCTCTGTCTATGTATAACCACTATATGAAGTTACTGCACTTTTCTTGTTACTTTTATAGCACTTGTGATTGGCGATAGTGCATATGTTACTTAATGTTAGTTAGTGTTAGTAAATGTTAATGTAACTGTTAGTTAATGTTAGTAGATGTTAGTTAAAGGACAAGAACACACGAAAAATATTTACAATATTTAACTATAATACAAAATTTGAAAGCTCTTTTTTCCTAAATGACTCATAATGCATATATTTTTATTGTTAGTTAATTAGTTAGTATTAGTAAATGTAACTGTTAGTTAATGTTAGTAAATGTTAGTTAAAGGAAAAGTTCACACGAAAAATATTTATATATATTTTTTTTATTTATTATTAATATTTTTTATTATTATTATTTACTTTTTTATATATTAATTTGCAGATGAGGGATCTGTTTCTGGCAGTGAGGAGGGTGGATCACCTCCTGCTTTACCTCCTGCAGGCCCTGCAACACCCCCACCAAGGCCCCAGATAAGGCCTGCTGTTTCCCCTCCAGCACCAGCACCAGGACCATCTTCCCAGCGCTAGCAGGATGACAATGTGGAGAGGATGAAGAGGATGGAGAGGCGCCTGATTGCCATGCACAGGGATATTCGCCGCATAAAGCGGGAAATTGTTTTTTTGGGAAAAAAAAACCCTCCCCACCACTCTGTTTCCCTCTTGAAAATTATTATTATTATAATTATTATTGTTATTATTATTATTATTATATTATCATTATGGATATATATAGCACCAACATAATCCATGGTGCTTAGCTTACATTTAGTAAATCAGTTGAAGCAAACAAATCTCTCAGGGTTATTCAATAAAAGTTCTTATTGTTTAAAATAGTGGTAATTTTGCCCCAACCAATCAAATATTATTTAACATTTGAAAGCTAACATCTGATTGGTTGGGGCAAAACTAGCACCATTTTAAACGATAAGAACTTTTATTGAATAACCCTGAATGTGTTTTATCTTTACAAATGACTGCAAACATAATTATTCAGGCTTTTCCCACACGCCATTGGCTTTTCTCCCTCAGAGAATGCTTCATGCATGTGGGGATTGGAAGGGGTTACACTTCGTAGGAACAGCACCATTGTGTAACAGTAGACCCACTGCAGTTTGACAACATTATTGCGGAGCCAGGCAGGCTTGGCCCCACTGAACAGACCCCTACCCCATTGGCTTCTCTCCTCAGAGTATGCTTCATGCAAGTGAAAGCAGGGAAGGGGATACACTTTATAGGAACAGCACCATTGAGTAACAGTAGACCCACTGCAGTTTGACAACATTATTGCAGAGCCAGGCAGGCTTGGCCCTACTGGACAGACCCCACTCCCCATTGGCTTCTCTCCCTCAGAGTATGCTTTGTGCAAGTGAAAGCAGGGAAGGGGTTACGCTTCATGAAAAGGCCTGTATGAGCTGGTATGTATGACATGGTCAAAGTAGGTGACACCACAAAGGTGCCTCGTGGAAAGAGAGAAAGGAGAGCAAGTATGGATTTTTGCATTGGGCCAAGTAGGATCAACCCAAACATAGAAAAAATAGCCACAGAGTAGCTGTTGTGGTAGAGCATTTGTAATTTTACAGCTTGAATGCTGTAGAGCAAGGTAGGACCATAAATGGCCCTACCAATAGAAACAATTAGCCATTTGCCAGCTAAGTTTGAGGTGGAAAATGAGGCGGAAGGAGCAGTATGGGTGGCCAAGGGCATGAGGTCTTCAGTCATGGGCATCAGCAATAGGGGTGCTGTACTGAGATGTGATCCACGCCTCATTCATCTTGATGAATTTAAGGTGGTCCACATTCTCAGTGGAGAGACGGAGCCTCCTCTCTGTTACAACACCCCCTGCCACACTGAAGGCCCTCTCCAAAAAGACTGCATGCCGGGCATGAAAGGACCTCAGTGGCATACTGAGCCAACTCTGGCCATATATTCAGCCTCGCCACCCAGTAGTCCAGTGGATCCTCAGTCTCTGAGGTGACTACATTGGCCCTGGATCCGATGACCTGGCGACTGAGGTATTGCCTGGTAGAGTTGCCAGTAGATTTGCCTGGCAACTGTGTTTGGAAGAATAGACTGAAGTTAGCTGCAAGGCTGCCTCCAAAGCTGCTGCTCCTCCTCTCAGGCACAGGGGGATGTTAGCCCTGTTCATTCCCAACTTTAGGTGCTGTAGGCCTACCGGCACCTGGGAAAGCAGAACAGAGGCAACATAGCAGTGTTGCCTCGTACTGCTGCATTTTGCTTTCCCTCTGAGATGCAGGAATGAACTCCAACACTTTACCCTTATAGCGGGGATCTATAAGGGGGGTCACCCAGTACTGCTCCTTCTCTTTGATGGCCTTAATACTCGGGTCCTTGCACAGGCATTGCAGCATATGCATTGCATGCACCTAACGCGCAGAGGACCCCATGTCCTCATTGTCACTGAGGACAATAGTGTCGGGCTCAACCACTCCCTAACCACGGATGACATGTGGTACTTGGGAGGGTTGAGACGTCCCCCTAGAGGAATGCCCCATTTCCTCTTGGTCCAGATCACCTAAATCCCCCTCTCATCATCGGACGGCTGCTCTGCACCGTGATGCCCGGGCTCAGAAAGAACCATGGTGTCGGTGTCCTCCTTATCCAGTATGTCACAAATCAGGTGGTTCTGCGGAAGACCGTTCTTCTGCTGGAACTCGGCCAGAGGAGCTGTGGCCATGTATGACCGCCTAAAGTGACAGGACGCCCTCCTAGCCATCTTCAGTACCTCCTGAAGACCAGGGTACTTGGTGAGGTACCACTGGACAACCAGGTTGAAAACGTGTGCCAGGCAAGGTACATGTGATATTCTGCCGATGCGAAGGGCAGACAGGATGTTAGTGGCATTGTCACATACTACCTTGCCTATTGAGAGGTGGTGTGGGGTCAGCTACCTCTCAGCCTGCTCTTGCAGTGCTGCCAGCAACTCTGCCTCGGTGTGGCTCCTATCACCGAGACACAGAACCTGCAACACTGCATGGCACCGTCTCACCTGGCATGAAGCATAGGCTCTGGGGGAGGGGGGCATGAGGCTGTCCGGGAAGAGGACTCACCGGCTGAGGAGGGGGGGTAGGTGTATCACCATCTCACCACTTGTGCCCCATGCCGCGTCTCTGCCGGCTAGAGGAATGGCCCTCTGGGCGGTAAATGAGACATACCGCCCCTGGCCATACTTGCTGGACCATGCATCCATAGTAATGTGGACACACTTTCCCACACCGTGGTCCAACAAAGCAGATATATTGCCCTGCAGATGGTCTTGCAGGGCTGGTACTGCCTTCTGGGCAAAGTACCTATGGCCAGGCACCTGCCACTGTGGTGTGCCAATGGCCACAAAATCCCCGAATGCTGCACTGTCTACGAGGCTGAATTGTAGCAGCTGCGCCGCCAGGAGTTTGGCTAAGCCGGCTGTGAGACGCTGGGCTTGGGGGTGACTGGGGGACAATTTCTGCCACCGCTCCAACACCTGGGGAAGAGAGACCTGCCTTTTATCTGACAACCCAGCAGCAGTGTAAAGGGGCCTCTTAACACTGCGTGGACCCTGATCCTCTAAATCAGGAGTTCGTTGCCCCTCCTGAGCCTACCTTTCCTGCTGTAAAGTTGCTGTCATCTTGTATCTGTATTGTTGTATGTTTAGCTCCGCCCCTCCGAGAATTCCTGGATCTTCTTTTTCATTAGTCGAAAAATGTAATCCCGGTTGGTTCCGTGCACATGTGCCCCCTCGACTAATAAAGACGGAGATCCGGGAAATCTCATCACGTCGCATGTGACGAGGGCGCATGAAACCAATGGGGAATTACATTTTTTGCTATTGGCTATAGTGAGGCACACATCACCTCCACTGCACATGCTCCACACTCTATTTGTGCCTCAGTTTTGGAAGAGGGTGGATACATAGAGACATGCATACTAATTAGAGGTGAGCTGAACAGGACATTAGGAGATCTAGTGACAGGCAGCACTGAGAGCAAAAAGGGATTAAGTTCCTGACAGCACTGAAAATATAGAAAAGGATAAAGGCAAGTAATTTTTTCAGTTTTTTATCCCTTTAAGGATCGTGTGCGACACACACATATTACTTTAAATAAAAGCACAATACTGTAATAAAAATACTTTTTAGTTTGAAATTTACACCCCCTGTTTTATCAGAATAAAGATTTATTTAAGTTATAATTAATAAAGCTTTGTGTAGCCATTGTTTCACAATGCAGGCTTTCAAGCCAAATTGATAGATTACACTTGAATGTTCCCTTTTTCTAGTTAAACGTTAAACATTTGCATTGATAATAGTGACATTTAGAAAGGGTAACTTTTTAGACAATTAATATGCACTAGTTATTGTGGTTTCTTTTTGTAGAATCACATCAAATGTACAGTTATTTAGAAAGTAATTATATTTTATTGAAAACACAGAAATACAGTTTTGAGTTTTTGTTGTGAAATTTCTGAGTATGTATTATTGTTTTGGTTAAGTGTTTTTTCTTTGCCTGTACAGTATGAATGGCTTTCAAAATGTACAGTGCATACTCTTGGTTAATTAGAACTCCTTCTATAATCAGTTTAAAATGTGGGGCTAGAAAGTAATTATTTTTACTTTGCATAATCTGTGTTTTAATGCTGTCTAGTCTGTTACAGGACAGAAACAGCTGATTGAAACAATGTATTATATCATTTTATTTAGTACCTACTTAATACAAATTAACCCCATATATTAGAAAGGACACTGCAGTTACTGCCCTCTTCTCCAGCTTGTTGAGCTTCGACAGGCTCAGGGTGATTCTCAAATCAGCTACTTATATTTCCCCATGTTAAAGAGAAAGGGAGCAAAACTGATAATAAAAGTAATAAGGGATTTTAATAATTTTTTTAAAGGGTATATCCCCACAACCCTAAACATTAGCATTAAAACCAGCCCAGAAATGTACTGGGAAGTGGCAGGAAGTGGCAGGCATGGATTACACACAGAGAGGCTTCTACTTTTTTTGGACTTTCATCGGGTCCTGCAGGACAACCATAAGGAGCAGAAGAGAAAAATAAGGATATCTTTATCACTACACAGTGGGGCCAGCAGTGGGGCAAATTTCCATTGGGGGGAGAGGATGGATATGGTTTGAGAGTCTGCCAATGTAGAGTTGAAAGAAAATGTATTGAGGTAGCCTGCTCTGAGAAATAGGTCAGATGATTCATCCCCCAAAAAAACAATTTTGCAGATTTATTTTTTTAGATTAGTGTTCATAGTATAAAAGAACTGCTTAGCACAGAAAGCATATCAAATAGAGTCACTGGAGACAATTATATCTTTGATTTACTGAGCTAATTCTAAGACCATAGTTAATAACTATTTAGCTGAACCAAGAAATAATCTGCAACTGATCGTCTTTAATGCTGGCATAGTAAATGTAGAAAGCTGCCAATACTTGGCAGTTCCCACTTAGCTCTAATTAAGCTTCAGTAGAAACACTGTGCACTGTGAACCATTCTACTTTTCCATACAGAATGTGATTACATACAGTACATGAATGAATCATTTCGCTCATGCTATTCTGTTGTATGTATGTATAATGTTATTTATAAAGCGCCACTTGGGCATGCAGCGCTGTACATTCTAATTTGTTTTAAAAGTCTTATCATTTAAATGTCTAACATGGTACTTAACTGTCTAATGGTTTTTTAATACATAAATACCAGCAGGGGAGTAAATATCAGGGGAGCAGACCTTAACACCACAGGGAGGTGGTGGAGGGGGGTCATTTTCTATATAACAAATACAGCCTTCCCCCAAAAATACCACTGTGGATGAACCATAGTTTTGCTGGGGGGCGCAGTGATAACTAGTTACGCTACTGAATACCTGCCAATGTTTAAACATTAAACAACATAGTAACATAGTAACATAGTAATTAACGTTGAATAAAGACATACGTCCATCAAGTCCAACCTATTCACCCTCTTTTTTATTAACCCTACCTAACAGTTGATCCAGAGGAAGGCAAAAAAACCCAGCTAAAAAGTGGAGGAAATTCCTTCCTGACTCCAAACAGCAATCGGAAAGTATCCCTGGATCAACCAGATCTATATGTAGATTATCCAGTAATTCTCAATATTTTTTAGTTTTAGAACTTATCCAGGCTTATTTAATGAACTTGCCATTACCACATCTGCTGGAAGACAGTTCCACAGTTTCACCCGTTCTCACTGTAAAAGAACTTTTCCTAACCTGAAGATGAAACTTCTTTTTCTCCAACCTTAAAGGATGTCCACGAGTCCTCTGATATGACCTATTAGTAACAATGCACCAGAGAGTTCATTGTATGGGCCATTAATATATTTGTACAAGGTTATCATGTCCCCACGCAAACGTCGCTTCTCCAATGTAAACAGCCCTAACTTGTCTAATCTGCCTGCATATTCAAGCCCCTCCATTCCTCTTATTAATTTAGTTGCCCTTCTCTGAACGCCTCAATTTCCAGATGTCCCTTTTGTATATGGGATTCCAAAACTGCACCGCATATTCCAAATGAGGCCTTACCAGTGCCTTGTAAAGAGGGAGAATAATATTTTTCTCTCTTGAATCTATTCCCCTCTTTATACAAGACAATATCTTGCTAGCTCTAGCTGTTGCTACCTGGCATTGCTTGCTATAGCTAAGTCTGTTATCTACCAGATCCCCAAATCTTTTTACATTACAGATGCACTTAACACAGAGTTATTTATGGTGTTAGGTGGCACAGGGATTATTAAATCCTAAATGCATCACCTTACATTTATCAACATTGAATCTCATCTGCCATTCTCTGCCCTTTTGATAATCTATCTAGTCTGCTTGCAGCACTTGCACATCATTTGAAGTATCCAAACTCTGCATAGTTTAGTGTCATCAGCAAACACAGAGACCTTGCTCTCAATGCCCCCTTCTAAGTAATTTATAAACAGATTAAACAGAAGCGGCCCCAGGACAGAACCCTGAGGCATTCCACTTAGAACTTTAGCCCACATAGATGTAGCTCCATTAACCACCACTCTCTGTTTGTGATCCAATAACCAGTTCTCTATCCATGAACAAATGTTTTCTTCAAGGCCAACAGTCCTCAGTTTATACATTAGTCGCCTATGTGGCACAGTATCAAAAGCTTTTGCAAAATCCAAGTATACCACATCCACTGCTGTGCCTGAATCTAACTTCTTACTCGCTCTTGTTCTTCATAAAAACCAATTAAATTTGTCTGGCATGATCTATTTCTCATAAATCCATGCTGACTACTACTAATAAGATGATCTCTGGAGACAAAGTCAAGGATATGATCCTGTAACAAAGTTTCCAGCACCTTCCATACCACTGATGTTAGGCTTACAGGTCTATAGTTACCAGGCTGTGAACGACTACCTTTTTTGAATATTGGTATTACAAGGCTTTTTCCAATCCAGCGGCACATCCCCAGACCAAAGCGAATCTGAAAAGATGAAAAACAGTGGTCTAGATAGGACTGAACCAAGCTCTTTTAAAATCCGAGGATGCAATCCATCTGGTCCTGGGGCTTTATTGATATTAACTTTGTCTAATTGTTTTCGTACCATATCCTCTGTTAGCCAATGTGAATACTCTTCATTTCTTCCCTGCATATTATTACAATCCCTGCTGTAAGGACAAGGATTCTTACAGTAAAAAACCTCTACATCCTCTACAACCAGCTCAGCCCCTATTATTTAATGGTCCCACATTCTCAGTCCTCATCTTTTTACCATTTATATACTTAAAAAACATTTTGGGTTGGACTTGCTTTGTTCGGCAATCCGTATTTCATTTTCTATTTTAGCTAGTTTAATTGCTTTCTTGCACTCCTTATTACAGCATTCGTACTCCCTATTCTGTTCCCACTGATTTCAAAATGTTTAAAGCCTTTTTCTTTTTTTCCATTTCCCTTTTTACCTAAGCATTAAGCAATGCAGGAGTGGACCTAATTTTTTTACACTTGTTACCTAAAGGTACAGATTTAGAAATGTAATAGTTTAATATCCCTTTAAAAGTGGTCTACATCTGCTCTGTATCTGTAAATCAAACGTATGAAAAGGAAGTGGACGCCACGCAGAGGAAACTGTTTATTTTTCCGACATGTTTCGACCCACAACCGGGTCTTTATCAAGTGTAATACACTTGATAAAGACCCGGCCTTGTGAAAATGACCCTGCCTTCTTACCTATTTTGAGCTTGGGAGCACTAAAGGATTTCTGCTACCAGAAGGGGGCCCCCCACCTTGGTAAAACACTAGGGGTAAAGGTGTGCACACCCAGGGAATTACTGTTTAAGTTGCTAGAACTACCTTACCTTGTTGTACTGTCGGTTGCATCAGTTATTACATTTTGTTTGTACTGCTAATTAATGCATAACTAACTTTATTTTATTTTAAATAAATATTAGGTTGTGCCTGTTGCACTGCCCATGATGTGTGGTCACTGAAACGCCCGGGTGTCACTAGATTAGGTTGGAGTAGACCCTTTACATCCTTGCTGTCACCCAAGGGTGCACTAAACTTAAGCAAAACGAAAGTGGATATTTTAGCCTACTGGGTCCAGTTACTATGTGCAGCCAATTTTATATAATGCTCTAAAAGGACAAGGGATAAGACATTCATAAAAGAGCTGACATTAAATCGTGGGAACTTCTCAGTAATCTTCTAAAAACAGGGATGTCAAACTAAAGATGTTTAAAAAATCTGTAGGGCCACAAGTTTGACATCCCTGCCTTAACAAACCCAATACTCATTGTCTAAGATCCAAGATCCAATCAGAATTAGATTGTATCTAGACCAATCATATTTGGGGTGTGTGTTTATGAGACAATAAAACAGCATGAAATATTCAGAAAAACTCAGTTTTTAATCAGCAGTCAAACTAGAGGTCTTGCCTTTGTATTAGGTTAGAGATTGCAAGTAGATGGCTGGTTGCTTAGGGACGGCCGAAATGTATTTTTATCTCCTGGGTTTCATACCTATGGTGTTGTTGTATAGCAGTCCATAAACTGCACATAAATATTGATATAACACATAAATGATAATAATAGTGTTTTGATTACAGAGCCTGAAATTGCTTTCCATGGCCAAATAGCTGCAAAATAATGAATAACCTAAGGGCTATGTAGTTGCACTACTAGTTTCACAATTTCCTGATGAGGACTCTCAAACAGCAAAGGGCGATGGGAATGTATAGGATAGGGGTTGTATATTGAAAACATGCATGTGTAAATACAACCAGGTTGTAATGAATGCAGCCCTGCTACTTACATTACTATAAGCATCCCCCAATAATGAGGATGATCTGATGAATAAATATTTATCCACTTACAATATAAGCTTATTATAAAATAAAAAATATCCTTACAAATGCAAAATCACAGTTTATTCCTGTGCTGAGAGGGAAAATATTTCTCTATTGCCCCAGAGCTCTGCATAGCCAGGAATCCCAACTTGGATATCTCATTGTACAGAAAGTGAAGGTTGGGTAATCCACTGGAATGGCGGCAACTAAAGAGTTACTATGTTACATAACATAGTAACTCTTTAGTTGCCACCATTCACGTGGCAGGACGCCCACAAGTAAAAAAACCTTTCAAATGTTGAACAAAAATGAAAGGTTATTGCAAGCACTTGCACATCCTTTAAGGTAACAGTATAAAGGACATTATACTGAAACAATAGTTATTTTAGATATCCAATCTGAACTATCTTCTGCTAGGTGCAGGTTTGCTATAGCTAGAATGCACACAGTGTTTATGCAAAAATAATGTAAATTGCATGATGGGAAATTCCTCTTCAATGCTGCCTCTTAGTGATTACTGAGCATGCTTGCCCTCATAGAAACCTCTACAGGAATAGTGTAGAGGCGGAAACAATTAGACCGAAATGCTCCTACTCTTTCATTTCTGGGCTTGAACAGACATTTCAGGAGAACCAGTTGGAGCAGAGGGTAAGAGAGGATTTTGAACATTACACATTGAGGCAGTAGTAGGTTAAATTTTAGTTTTGGGGGGTGACATGCCTTTAAAATGTGCAGGCGCAAAGGGAAAGGAGACCGGAACAGTCAAGATAGGCGCAGGCATGTAGCTGGAGGCTCATTGGAAACGAAAGTTAAGCTCAAAGAACCATATGCCTCTTCTTCTTTGGGTCTACAATGGTAGGGTTTGGAGGTGTTGCTGGATTATTTTATTATGGGGGCCAAATAACTGTAGAGAGCATTAATTTTGAACCTTGCCGCTCCAGATGTTTAGACACTATCAAGGTTATTTAATAAGGAAGTTCTTATCATTAAAAATGGTGCTCAATTTGCCTCAACGAATCAAATGTTGACTTTCAAATATTAAATAAGATCTGATTGGTTTGGGCAAAATTAGCACCATTTTAAATGATAAGAACTTTTATTGAACCTCCCTGTATAACTCCAGCAGCCAAATTATGCTGGGAGTTGTAGTTCCAATGATCTGGAGTGCCAAGGAATATAATTCTGCTGTTTATTATAAAAGGGTACATTTAAAAGGCAAATAAAGCCTCAAAACAATACTGAAGAGAAGGCAGAACAACTTAATAAAAGCAGGGATCAGTGCCTTCTCATTTAATGTAGTTGCTGAGAAATGTACCTTATGTATCTAACATAGGGCATGACCTTTATTTCCCAGCATTCCAATATCACAAAGTGATATTAATTTAATTACAGGTATGCAGTAGTGTTCCTATTTTCTACCCTTGGTTTATACTTGAGTCAATCAGTTTTACTAATTTTTTAGGTACAAATAAGTACCTCTCATCTGTTTATACTAGAGTATACAAAGTATTAGATATTACCGAATCCAACAATGCATTCTGTGAAATAGGCAATTCGACAATCTGTGAAATAAATGTTCATATAGAAAATGTAAGAACTTGATACCTTTTGAGGGGCTAGCAAATACAGGGGGCCAGTAATTTTGCTGTAAAAATACAGGGGCCAGTACTCTACTATCTAAAATATTGGGGGTCAGTACTCTGCTGATAAAATAAAAAAATGTCGATTCAGGCAGATTTAGGGTGGGGTTAGAGAGGGAGAAGTTTAGGCAGAGCAAGGGGCACATTTTTATCTTTGAAATATTGGAGGGTATGAGATTTGATCAGCTGTGTCTGCCATTGTGATTTTCTTATCCTAAATTTTGAATACAACAATTGCAAATCTTTCCATTCAAATGATGAGGATGCTCCCAATCATTCTCCTCTTCATTTTCCAAAGCAAAGAACAGTCTGGGACTTATCAATAACCATAAACCCTGCCACCAGACTAAAAGTATAGACCTTACCTTTAGGGTTAGGTCCACTATGTGCTTTGCATTTTGTGAATCGCAATGTAATTAAAATATAATGGAAATCGCGAGATCAGCTCCCACTAAATAATTTGCATTACGACTTTTGATCTGTTTGTGTCAGAAACCTAATTGTCTATGGGAATGCAGATAAGGGACAACACAGGCAAACTTATTATTTGCAGGTTTTTATGCCATTTTCTCCTGTATTTCCTGGGATTGTTCAAAAACTGCACACGAATGCAAAAGACCGGAAAAGCGGACACACGTGGACAAACGCCTAGAAAATCGCAAAGTAATGGAACACACGGAACACCGGACAAAACATAAGTTTTCGATAAAAAATTGTAGGTCCTGGTGGGTGTGTTATACACAACACACCTGTGCAACTACACCACCATGATCTTTAATCAAGAAACAAGGTTGTTCTAGAATCGTATGGATGTGTCCTAGGGGTTAGGTTAACTTCAGGATTACTGCTTGTATGGTATACAATAATAGTTGACGTATTGAGCAAATGTTTGTAAGTTTGGTCCTCTGGATATATATATAATATATATATATATTATATGCCCCCTTCCCTTGGGTAGGGTAATAATGTAGATCTGCCAAACGTATGATAGTACAGCTTGTGCAATGATCAGATATATATGACACCTGACCCTTTTCAGAAGTCCTTAGTTGTCCGGTCTTTGTTATCGTCTGTGAGCTGCGGCTCCAAACCACACTTGTTCCTATACCCAAACGTCCGGGATACAATGTAGGGTACTTCGTGGGTGGCTTTGCTGCTCTGCTGAATTGCAATATGTACTTGTGCCAGTTATTAACTGTCAAACTGCCATTCCTAGGTGCGATTAGCGTTATGAACCTCGTGGTGTGCCGGGTCAGGGATTGTTGGGGGAGTGTCCTCCTATGCGTTTCGGGTGGGCTGCCGTCCTCAGGGATAAGTTTCCCTCTCTGAGCCAGACAGAATACATTACAAACTAGAATATTGGTGAATAGCCGGTTTAAGCCTGTTATCATAACGGCGCTAGATATCTGGGTTTTGTCGCGCAGAGCCGAAAGACTCTTCCTCACACATGCGCACTAACAAACGCCACACATGGATCACGGACGTACATTAGGGCTTTATTATATAGGATGGCACTAATACCTTGCATCACATTACCCTCCGCTTAATCTAAACTGTTTTTACACTGCACTTTTCTTGGTCCCTTTTGATAATTTCGCTTTGTCCCACATTTATACTTATTAATTAGATTGCAAGCTTTTCAATGCAGGTCCTGCTGTAAATTGAAAAGTAAAAAGTGCTCTGTAATATTTTGTAAGCTTGCTATTAATTCAAGCTCCAATATCTCAACATGACATGGACAATAGCTAAACAGAGCCTTTTAATCCTGTATATTACAATAAAGTAGAGCTTAAGAACCATTTACAACCAATTGAATACTTAATACATGTATGTAGTTTGCAGCAACAGTTTTTCTCGGAAAGCTTTAATAAAACAAAAAAGAAAAAAAATACATTAGTCCATCAAGTCCCTCTATGCAAAATCCAGAATATCCATCCCAAGAAAAATGAAATACAGTTTGAACCAATAATCAGTGCTTACACTGAGCTAAACAGGGCACAGCCTAATCTTATCTTGTCTAATGACAAATCTGCTGAATAAATCAATACTGAATGGTTATCTGCTTGTGAACAGGACAGACAAGTACTGTAATGCATGTAATCTCCTCTACATATAAAAATGTAAAGTACAATGCGGAACAAATGCCCATGTAAATAGGGGTGAAGTACACATTGCGTAAATTCCACTTTGATGATAGACTGTTTATTTTAAACTTGTTAAGATAAGGAAAATTTAGTTCATAACTTTGCAGTTATGATCAAGACGAGATAGCTGCTGTTCAGCAACAGTTATAAAGTATGTTAGTAAGTATTATCAAAACTCGGTTCAGTGAGTTCGAATGAATTTTTTTTCGCTAATACAAGAGAACTGTTTTTTTTTTTTTATCACTCTTTCTATTGAAATAGCATATTTCAGTTTAATAATCTAAATCAAAAGCTGAACAGCCAAACTATCCAAAACTGTTTTTCACATATCTACCCATATTCACAAGACCACCACCCCCCAACCCCCCTCAAAAAATAAAATCCTAAAAGTGAGGAAGGGGGCACTTTCCCCCCAAAGTTGCATCTTCATGTGTGGTCACTAAAAAAGAAATTTAAACTTATCCTGGAGTGCGACACTCAATTTATGCTGTTTGGATGTATATATTCTTCTGAGGGTGGAATACCTGAGTAGTCTGTACCCAGAAGGTTGGAAAGGTGCATAGAACTATTTCTATTGGACTGTGCTGTTTCATTTGCCAAAAATATTATAGGTTAGTGGGTGGAGTTGTGGATGGTTCAATTCATTCTAAATTCAAGCTTACTTTATTTTTTCAACAAACTATAGTATTAAATAGGCCAAAACCGAAGTAATCTCTGGACATATCCTCCAGTTTTAAAAAGAGTACCAGAGAGAAAACAGTCCTGGCTTGGAGGTGTCATTGGTAGCCAGGGCTGCATCTGTAGGTAATCTGGTGGCTCCAAACCTCTATTGGAATGACAAAATAAACAGAGAGTAAGAATTTGATTAACAACATTGTGGCAGCTTAAAAGACAATTAGATCCACCTCCCTCCAATCCTCTTCTTTTTTCATGATTGTTTACCCAGGGGGAGGACTAGACCAGTGGTGGCGAACCTATAGCACGCGTGCAAGAGGTTGCACTCAGAGCCCTCTCTGTGGGCACTCATGCAGCAGAGTTCACCAGAGTTGTTACCAGAAAGCCAGAGGAAATTATACGTCAACCAATCACACTGTCTATCAGCTTAGCTGTAATATTTGCATTATATAACTGCACTAATGCTGGTATTTGTGAGCAGACACCATCTTTAAGCTAAAACAATCCCTCATGAACTCACGTAGAGAAGTCACTGGGTATGCAGCATGGTACATTTTTGTAATACTAAAAACAGATAATGGTAGGAGTTCAAAGACATAAATTAACAATATAAAAAAAATGGCAATAAATTCCAGAGATGGATTAATTGCACATAGGGCCCAAGGCAAAGTTGAACCCTGTGCATCCTTTGGTTACAATTTTATAATCATCAGTCAGCTATTTAGCACCCAGTGAACCCTGTGTCTTGCATTTCCCCGCCAACATAAACAACAACACAGGAGAGGACATAGCTGGGTCAAAACTACAAAAAAGTTATTACAACAGTATTTGCCACTTAAGATGTTTGGAAACGACAACTCCAGAATGCTTTATTGCTGGGAGTTTTAGTTTTCAACATCTTAAGTGGCAAATACTTGCAAATAGGGGTAAATCCTCCTTTATTGTGCATACCGTATGCACAATAAGATGGTTTTACCCTTATTTGTAACATTGCCTCTTGGCGTTCGTAGTATTCTCCTACCTTGTCCAGCGGCCGCCTCGCTCCTCGCTCCACATCCTCAGTGCGCAATGGATGATGTCACTACTCGGCGCCGCAAAGTCCTGGAGTGCTTCCGAAGTTGTTCTCTCCCTCTCTCTCTCTCTCTCTCTATATATATATATATACTCATATGGATTTTCAAAAAAGGTCTGTCTCTGTCTCGTCTGTCTCTCTCTCTCGCTCGCCTCTCTTGATATCTCTTTGCAGGCTGAGCGAATTCCATTGAATTTGGTTTCTTAGAAACAGATTCCAGTTTGTCATTATATAAAGCAACTTTTTTTAACCCTCCCTTGGGCTATAAAAAAACCCATACATTTTGATTAATTTTTTTCTCACAGTTTTAGAGATATTTGAATTTATGTGTGCTTAGTTTACATGAGTTTGTTTCCATTGCTCCTTTTTTCAATTTGTAACTAGAGATGGCTCTGGCACCTGGGATATGGTCTGGGGAACAAGTACCAAAATTCTACCAAAAAAAGTACCAAAAATCTACAGGGAGATTCAATAAAATTCTATCGTAAAAATGTGCTAATTTTGCCCCAACCAATCAGATCTTATTTAACATTAGGAGAGCTAACATCTGATGGTTGGAAAAAAATTAGCCAATTTTAAACAATAAGAACTTTTATTGAATAACCCTGTACCTTCCTCCATGATCTGGCAGTTGTCGGGTTTCCGACGCTACATTCGAGGGTTACCGAAATCGAATGCTACATTCAAGAATTATTGCCAATTCAAGGGTTACCAGACGATACATTTGAGGGTTACCGAAATCGAACGTTATATTCAAGGATTACCAAAATCGAAGAGTACATTTGAGGGTTACCAAACGATATATTCAAGGGTAACTGAAATTGAAGGCTACATTCAAGGGTTACCAAACAATACATTCGAGGGTTGCGAAATCAAAAGAAACATTCAAGGGTTACCAACTCGAGAATTGATAATAATAAAAAAATAAGCCTGCTTAATTTGAAAAAAAAATGAAGTAGTTCGTAGTTCGTTCCAGTTCATCCGAACATTAAAGTTCGGGTCGAACTCGGCTTCTGGTTTGGGTTCGGTTCATCTTATTTGGAACCAGTGGGCACAAGCATTTTTGTCTATGCTTACCAATGAAATCTATTGTGTATTCAACACTATGACCTGCCCATTGGCTAATTTCCTGACATGGAAAATTTACAGTATATATATAGTTTTATAGTAATATATATATATATATATATAATATAAATATAATAATATATATTATAATATATATATATATATATATATATAATATCAGAGAACAAACGGAGCAATCCTGGGTCTTGTAACAGATTATTACCAACAACAATGTAGGCAGAGAACCTACGCGTTTCAGCCCATACACACAGGGCCGTCCTCAGGGTTAATCCAATTGGATTAAGAAACTGGACACTATACAACCGAAAGGTCTAAACGAACAATGTTTTTTAAAGAAAGATAATTGGTGATCTGTTCATTTAAAACATTGTAATGTATAAAAATGGTTTTAGATGATTTTAAATATATACACCATTACTAGTTACACAGGAATAAGATCACAGATGTTTTTATATTACTGATGTTTTAATGTACACGGTTTTGAGTATTAGTAGCACTAGCACTTTATTACTAGATAATATGAATGTAAGTAAATTAGTGAACCTTTTAACTATTCAGGTTGTTACATTGGTCACTCATGATGATGTCACTTAATTAGGGGAGTACCTTAGTATTTATAAGGTGAGCTGTTGTGATTCACATAGGCTTGATAAAGGTCTTAGTTCACAGACCGAAATGTTGCTGATTGCACATGCTGCACTAATTGTTGCACTTTATTTTGCCAATATATTGAATAAAAGTTGAAAAGGACCCTTGAGTGCACTTGTATATCTACCAATGGATATCATTTATTTGAGTAGTAGCACCAGGGCAAGGAATAATTATTGGGAAGAGAGGGCCCGGGTGCAATGCCTGTCAAAAGGGACACATCAAACAACCGAAGCATACAGGGCACTCTCGGGACTGAACAACTAATCCACACGTCTGAACTGTTGTCAATGCATTTGCCCCCCATCTAGGCTGTCATCATTAGCCACTGTGGGATTTTAATGCAAGCTATTTACTGGGTGTAAAATCCAGCGCTAAAACTATCACAAACACAATATTGAATCGCGAGCATCGGATACGCAGGTAATTTTGGCGTAACACGTGCATTCTAATATTGATTAAAGTCACGCTAACCAGTATATTGCCCAGCGAGTCTGGGTAAATCAGCCTATGTTGTGAGTACAAAGTATTTTACCCATTGTTAAAACCACCTTACTAAGGTTTTTTAAATGAAATTTTTTTAAATGCCACCCGAAAGTTTGTAAAACTTTGAACACTAATGTTTGCAGTTATTTGGAAAAAAAAATATGACTGTCCTGTTAGTTTTACTCTACCAAGCCAACTGGACTTGCAATTCTTCAAAGTATGTAATAGCTGCTTCCTATCGGACAATTTCAGATTTGGTTTTACAATATTCCTAGCACGTCAAAATTTGGCAAAGCACAGCAGCACAGTTACCAAGGAAAGAAACTAGGTCAGAGACATGTATATAAATGCATATCACATTGAATGTAATTTCAAATAAAATTATAATGCTGTTAAGGTTTTTTGTTTTTTTACACCAAATTTACCAGCTAAATAGAATGTTGCTTGTATGTCAATTGGAATTTTTCAGGTCTGCAATGGAGATTTAAAAGTGATTCCCAATATATATATCAATGCTTAGTTCCCACTATAAGAGTGCAACTAATGGCATAAAGTATGAACCATACAAAAAAGAACTAAACAGAACTATGGACTCATGTGCATCCAATTTAATTTAAAATATCCTAATGTAAACCCTTTTATCACCAGAACACCTATACATTGTTCTCCAGTAAGTTGCATTCAAATATATGTAAGAATTAGATTCTATAACTAAAAGGCTTCCAGTAGAGGTCACAGCCCAGTTAGTCGTCAAAGAGTATTGGTTACCCCCCCCACTGGCTCCACTTTTTACTGTATTGTCCCTGTGGAACATATTTTTTACAAGATGTCTTCATACATTTGGACTTTCAAAATGCTTGTTGCCCTGTGGTTTATTTTACAGCCTGAATTGCTAAGATCCTACCTGAACAATACAAATAGTATTTTTATGTATTTTAAAATTTTATTTATTTATTTTTGCTTCCATTCTCTTACTAGAAAAAGATAATGTTTCTAAATGTACTGTTCTTTGCATTAGCTCAGCAGGCTGATACTCAACTTTTAGAAACCTGCAGCCCATGAGGTTACAGGTTTAACCCCAGACTTATGATATTTTGCCCCACCGTTCTTGATAGGAAATAAACTGTAAAGATTACTTTTGATCTTTGTATAAAAACCAAAGGAATATGTGGGGAATAGATATTGTTTTAATAAACAATTTCACGCTGCTTAAATATGTTCTGTGTTTGAGAAGCAGAATCTGCTGTGCTGTAATATGAATGGATTTCAGCTTTAGGGGGTAGAACAGGTAGCCTCCTTGATTTCATCGGCTGTGGACTATAGAGCAGCTTGTGGAGGTGGGCGTGGTTATGGAGGTGGGTGTGGTGGGCTAACTAACTGGTGGTAAATTGAAGGGCTAAAATGACACTGACTGGTTAACTGGAGGGCTGACTGACACCGGATGGTGAACTTGAGGGTTTGCCTAACAGTGCTACTGAACCCTACAGTCCTCCAGTTCAGCAGACACTGTTAGGTCAGCCCTCCAGTTCAGCAGACACTGTTAGGTGAGTCTCCAGTTCAGCAGACACTAATACTTCCCTTTTGTGAGATGAAAGTCTCAGCTATGTGCATTGCTTGATGAGGCTATTTGCCAATTATATTGTCATATATGTTTTTTTTAAAAGAACAGCCATCCTTTCTACACTGTAATTACACTGGAGGTGGGAGGTCTTGTTCCTACATACTGTTGTGCAATAATATAAAATATATTACCTGTCAAAACTAGTCTTTGCTTGTTTCCTTTTCCCAGCATCAAGTGCAGCATAGTGTGTTTGGTATGTGTATCACACTAGGGGCATACCAAATAACAGATTATTTAATGTGTAACAGAGGTTTTAATTGATATATTTGAAAAGTTAGCTTTAGCCTTTTCTTCTCCTAAATGACAATTTTAGGGACGAAAGGCAGCAATCTGGGTGTTGGAATAGCTCTTAACCTCGGCCTTCAATAATCCATTAAAGGAATAGTTCACTTTTGCAGTGAAGTATTTCTTTAACACTATAGCAGTTCTCTGTGCTATTGTATTACAATACAGAAGTGTCATTTTTATAATGGAAGGTGCAGTGGAAAATAAAACCTATAAAACTTAGCTGTGGCATTGAGGGGCATATTTAAAACCCAGTTGTTCGTAAAAGTCCAATCATAATGGTATTATATGGTGATGTTAACCTAGGATTGCGATCATAAATTTACACCAACAATTACAGATTCACGACAGCTATATAGATGTACATCCACAATCATACATTTTTAAGTAAACATATATGTAAAAAGTTAAGAGCCAACAAGCTCAACAAAGCTATGATTAAGAGTTAGTACAGTGATGGTTTGTGCACCACAGATGCATTCGAAATGGTTTACTTATTACATTTGTAATAACATGACACCGCAAAGAGGGTTTCCTGGAATAATCTATGCAGCAAATACAGATGGGATATCACAGGCTCAGCGTGACTACTTTCGCAACGAGAGAGACATTTGACAGCTGAAAGGATTTACAATAGGAAATAGTGGTTTTCCTAGATCATGGACCTAACATCCTGTTCTTTGTAGATTATTACTGGAAGGCACCTGTCCACAGTCATTTAGCTGTGAATAAATAGATCAGATGGAGAAACGATTACTCAGCACAGATGAATCATGCTTATAGAAAGAGGAACACTTAGCCTTGCTCAGTGTCAGGGCAAGTAAATGTTGCCACATGCAGAAGGCTGATCTCTCTCACACACACACACATACACACTATTTTGCTGTACAGTAAAACTGTGCAGTTACCCAATAATTGTATGTCCTGCTTTACACCTGAAGTCTGCAAGTAATATTTGTCTATCAAGAGTCAAATTCTAAAATGCAAAAGTGAACAGTAAAGTTCTAGAATCATAGATTAGAAATAAAATTAAACTAAAAACTTTTCAATTTTATTCCAGCCATTGCCATTTCAAATATTATTGGCTTGGTGCTTTTTCCCTTACCCTCATCTAATAAACAAAAGCATTGTGTTTAAACATCATTTGGAACAGGCTGTGATCAAATATCAAATAATCATTAATTGACAAATAGTAACATTAAAAAAAAAAAAACGATTTGCTGGTTTGACGATTGTTTTCAACACAAAAAATATGACACAGGCATGTGCGCTGTTAGTATTCGAGGATGTGTGCTGACAACATGGCTGTATTCATTGCGTTAAGTCAGATATGCGGCGAAAAGAGAAAATGACGCAAGCGAAGGTAAAAAGCGATCTTAGTAAAAGCAGACATTTTTAGTAAGTTCAGTAAGCGAATTGGCGATAGGAGACGATAATTAGTTTTCGCCGCTTGTATCACTTTATAAATTTCAGAACCATGGTGATATCGGTGGTGAAAAGTTAACAAACCCTTACAAATATACCCCTTTGTCCAGATGATCAGAACAAGAAAATCCCAGTCTATTTAGAAATGTGTCCTAAACTTTAATTCTAATACTTGTTGATATCTTGTTTTACGCAAGCAATGAAAGTAGCATCAGTTTACACTGGACATGAACTCACTCACAGTCACCAAGAGAATGACGAAGTTTAAAGGGAATGCATGGGGTTTTCCAAGAGGACTAATCAGATATTTTTGCCATGGCAGTTTATGTGGTTAGTTCTGAGGATCTTGGTTACCTATTGAATTTGAGTTATTGACATTACTGATAATCATTTGGAGGGACTTACTAAAAGGCCAAGCAGATTTAATATGCCATATTCCATCGTGTAAATAATTACCTTTATTTGACCTATAACAAAAACAATCTTTAAAAGACACTCATTTACAGGGAAGCGTTGGGTTTTTTGGAGTTAAGTCACACTAACCCGAATCCTAAATGGATTTTAGAGCACAGCGCCATTTCCAAATGTTTTTGGAAATAGCACTGTGCTAACGATCCAAAACCCTATCGTAGTGCGAAACTTAACGGGACAGGTTAGGGAGTGTTAAAGTCACGCTTCTTACCGTAGCCGATCCCGTGATGCAATACTGGCTAATCTATTTACGCCAGGTATTGTATCGCGTGATCGGGCTAAGGTAAGTAGCGCGATCTTATGTATTGAATCTCCCTGTTAGTATTGTATAGTATTTGAGGTTGAATAAAGACATATGTCCATCCAGTCCAAACCATCTAGCAATATCCACATTTCCTGCCTGTTAATCCAGAGGAAGGCAAAAAAAAACCCACCAAATTTATGAAGGGGGAAAAAATTCCTTCCTGACTCAAGTGGCAATCGGAAATATCCTGGATCAACTCTAACTTATGTATCAATACCAGTAACTTAAACCCAATTTTACTGAAAATTAGAGGAAGAAATCGGATAGTCAGTACATATTATTTTTGTGTATTTACCAGCAAAGCCAGTATATGTTGTTACTAATATACCGGTAATAAACTGCTGTTTTATAACCCTAAAGGAAAACAAATCTTATGGTGTTTACTGTATAAACTTAGTAGTTACATGATCAGAGCATTAACTGAATGTATCCATACCTAGGGATACTTAGGAAATATACTCTAGAGCCTTTAATTATTTTTTTTACACCATGTCAAAGTTTATGAGCAGCTGTTGGCTTGTCCTTCACTAGTAGAATGCTATTCTAATCCGTATTTGTTCCTGTTAGAACAGAGAGAAAACCCAGAACATATTAGAAAGCCAAGTATGTGTATAAGAACAGCTACCATTAATGCCAAGGTATGCATTGCGATTGACCATATCTACTATTTAAAATGAAGAATATTATAAAAACATGCACATATAATTTAATATGTATACACCAAATGCAGAAGAACCAGCACACTATAGGATGTATACCATGGGACCGTAAGCACATCACACTGTTTTCATAGTCTAGCTTTCCCTTTTGAAGGCCCTGTGCCTTCTATAACAAGCCAACTAAGCTCTGGTACACATGGGTCACTAAACACAACTGGTATTTTGATCGATCAGCCATACCACTAAATCATGGTAAATGTTACAGTCTTAAAGGGACACTAAAACGGCATAGGCATGCACAGGCATGGTTATCTTATTATTCACAGGGAGGTTAGATCACTTATTCTCACCTCCTGTGAATACTAGAACGTCCAGGTTAAAGAGTTGAATTACCTGCCGGCTTCTCACCAGCAAAGCTCCTATCTTTTCTGCATGTGTGCCTACAATAAAGATAGGAGTGCAATCGCGCTAGTGAGACTCTGCGAGTGGAGCAGAGGTAAATTTAACACGGTATCCCCAGTATTCAATAATTCACAGGTAGGGGGAATAAGTGATCTCACTCCATGTAAATAATAGACAAAGATGCACTATACATGATGCACTATAGGCTATAACGATTTAATGTCCCTCGAAATGGAAAGCAAGACTGATTGGACAAAATATTGCCTTTACAACTACATTACCAACTGACAGACTGCCTTTAAGCCATCCTATTACATTGGTAATGCTTTGACCTATCATTTGGTCTGCTTTTTCATTCTAGAGACATTGATGGTGAGTGAGGAGGTATGTCTGATATTTGTGTTCATCTCACACTTGATATGTTATGCACTAAATTAACTTAACAGCCCACAGTTCATACATTTTAAGGATACCAATCCAGCAGAGGCAGTGGATCTACACAATATAGTGTATGGGTGGGGAAATAACTCTAAAGGTTGGGCTGTCCTCTGATAGACTTCCATCTTAGGCAACATAGTTATATATATTTAGTATGAGTTCTAAGTCATATACATTAATAGTATTGATATTGAAATGCCTGGTAAACGTCTTCACTAGAAGCTGGTGATCCATACTAAACCTTAAAGGGCATGCACCCCCAAAACAATAATCCCCCCACTACTGGCCCCACCATGTAGTGTAGTGTTTAACCCTTACCTCACATCCAACTCCATAAGGTTCTCTGTAGTTCCTCCCCAAAGTCCCAAAAACTGCCCACCAGGAGGATAGCAAAGTCCATATAGGACTCTGCTCCACCTGGCCTCCGGGAGAAGTTTGGCATGCGTACTGCAGCCTTCTCCCCCTCCCCTCCCCCTCCCCCTTCCCTCCCTTCCCTCCATTTTGCTATCCCTCCCCCTACCATAAAACCCTTGGCCCGTAATAGTATAGGTTCCCCCGCCCCAACGCATAAAAATTATTTTAAGAAAGACCCCAGAACTGTACTTACCTTCCCTCTCTCCACCGGCATTCTGACCAGCCGGCAGCTGGCTGAGAGGCAGCCAATCACGGACGGGCTGCGGTCCCGCCCCTGCTTGCAGTGTCTTGCAAGCAGAAGGCCGGGCCAGGCATCGGAGGAGAGAGGAAGGTAAGTAAACATCGGGGCACTTTCTTAAAACTTTTTTATAGCGGTTGGGTTGGGGGAGCATGTACTTTCATATAGCAAAAGTTTAAATAAGGGTGGACATGCCCTTTAAGGCATTCAGAGCTGGATGACCTCCAGACCACTGTTCCCTCTAATCCTTATTGGCTGCATTTACAGATATATATCATCATTTTGTGAGCACTTTATTTAACCTGTGTGCGCAGCCCAGCTAGTTGTGAGCACACAAGTGACTGTGCGATTAGAAGGAAAATTGTCCCAGACAGACAGACTATTGGCAGAAAGTCCAATAGTTACTATAGGGTCTCTCCTGGCACAGATCATGAGCACCTAAAGATAATAAACATGTGGTTATCCTATTTGAGATTGGTTGTTAGTCATTGTCTTGCCGTGTAGACATTGGATAATTTTATTGATTGGTGTGTAATTTTTATTGTTATTGCTTTGAACATTTTTCTTGTAAGTAAGCTTTTGCCTTTTGTCATTTAAACGTGAAATATACAATCATTGGGCCATAATTATAAAAAGCGAAATTAGGGCAAAAATATTACCGCCGCACATCGCGGCCGCGAAAATAGCGCTATCGCCATATTTATATGGCGATGTGTTGTGGTAATTTTAAGTCCCTTCGCAGCGATACTGTACAGTATCGCCGCGAAGGGACTTAAAATCCCTTCCCGATGCCTCTGCTAAGGGGGCGGGGCATACGCCCACCCCGCCCACACCCCCGCGGTGATGGAGACCACCCACCGCCGCTTCCCAGCAGCCGCAGGGGTACCTCTCGGGGGTCGGCGGCCTCAGCGGAGTTGGTGTCGCCGGGACTGGAAGAAAGAAGACCCAAGGGCCCAAGGGCTCTTTAAGAGCCGCACACTGGGGGTGACCCCACCAAAGGCACTTGTCAGTGCCGCAAGGGCCCTTACAAGGGCCGGGGGGGGGGTCCCGGTTCGGGGGGTCTCTGCCGCCGCGGGGGGTTGTGGGCGGGGTGGGTGTGTCCTGGGGCAGGTGCGACCACCCGCACAGGGTTGCCTGCCCATCCCCGCCGCAGGGAGGCTAGTATCGGCTGCCTTCGCCACCTTCAAGGTGGCGAAGTAAAACAGCCGATACTAGCAGAGAGAAACACATACCGCCGCTTATAAATAGAAGCGGCGGTAACAGGTAAGTATCGACGCGAAGGGTTAACGCTTCGTTAAATTTTCACGGCCATTTTCGGACCTTAATAAATCGCGGTTAAACGCGATTTATGCGTTAAGTCAGGGAAAACGGACGCGAAAACGTAACAAAGCTTTATAAAAATGCCCCATTGTGATATATAAACACTCTTTCCTGAAATCTTTACAAGTACTGTAATTCTTACATCATTCTACTGATCTACATCTTCAATGGAAATGTTGTACCAGGGCTCCCTCTAGAGCAAATGCTAATTATGGTTGTTTGGCCTTACTTAAGTGAATAAATAAATGTATGACCTTTATAAGATTAACGACAAAATTGTCTTTGGATATTTTTAGCAATCCTATTATATCTTTAAACTGATATGTTCAGAATTTCTTAGGCAAAAACTCTGGGTAAGTGTTTGATTTAAGTTAGAATGGGGTGAAAGTGAGAAATGCAAAGATTAAAGTAGGATGTCATAATCCGTTAATAATAATCATAATATAATCAGCATTTTCCCCTTTCTTAGAAAAAATAGTAATGTTTCTGTCTTCTCTTTGATGCCATATGATGTTTTGAAAAGGTTTATCATAGGTTTTAGAAATTATAGTGTGTTGTAAATTTGAAGGCAGCAATCGCTGTTATGTCAATTTTTTTTTAACAAGAAAGCCTTTCAGTTGCATATACCTAAGTAATCTCTCTTCTATTTTTAGTACCATAAATCCCTTGCTCCTGCAATGCCTGATGGTTAGAATAAGAAGATTGTGAAAGTGTGGGAAGATTAGCCAGAATCACAGTATGACAAAGTAAACAAGTTACCACTGATAAGAGAGTGAAGGGAAGAGGAATCCATCACTGATTATATTGCATTATTCATTTTCACAGCGGCAATGGATAAGGGCAGAATTCATTTACTAGTGGTGTACTGCTTGGTTCTATGGAATCTTTCAGGCATTATGATGCCACAAATATACCATTTGACCACAAAAAGATAATTATACTTCACCTGCCCTCTTATGTCTTTAATGCACCCAGGTAGAGGACCTATCGATTCAAACCAGAAGAATGCAGTTGCGGCTCTTTCTTGTGTCTGAAGTCTGCAAGATGCATGTCTTCCTATAGGCCAGGTCCTGGACAAAAGCAGGGGGCATTCATTATTGAGAGCATTCTAATGTACCCTTATTGATGCTTTCATTTGCTATTTTAAAATTATTTTAAAGAGAATTCCAACCATGAACGGGACTCTAAAGAAAAATGGCTATATGATCTTTTATTCCTAAACAGTATTAGGAAATAAGTTTCATTTTTTTAGGTTATGAGCTGACTGTTGTTGTGTGTGTGTTTGTATATGTTGGGGGTGAGTTCGGGAATGGTGGAGAATCTGGCTCAGTCCCCTGTAGTTGTAATAATGAACTATGGAACAATCTTACAGAGTGCTGGATATGCTTCTAATTAAAGATGTTTGAAACTGTTGTTTCATTCCATTTCGAATTTTCCAGAAAATTCGAAGATTCGAAAACGGACCCATAGAAGTCTATGGGAGAATTTTTTTTCTGTCCATTTTGAGGGACAGTTTTGTCCATTTTGAGGGACTGTAGGTTACTGTAAATGACACAGAGACCTGGGGAATGGTCTGGGGAACCGTAAATAACTAAAAACTTATTTTAAGTTCGGGCTGTTTTCGAGCTTCCACGTTCTATTTTCAAGGGTTACCGAAATCGATCGGTACTTTGAGGGTTTATTTTCGATAATCGTCTACTTTCAATTTTCAATAATCGTTCTTCTACTTTCGATTTTCGATAATCATCTATTCGATTTTCGATAATCATCTACTTTCGATTTTCGATAATCGTACTTCGATTTCGATAATCGGCTACTTTCGTAATGGACTACTTCAATTTTCGATATCGTCTACTTTCGATTTTCGATAATCGTTTAATTTCAATTTTTGATTTCGATAAAAATCGAAAAACAAAAAATCCGGGTTTCTTGAAATCCGGGGAGTTCCGAAAGTTTCGTCGGACTTCGAAAAACCTCAAATTCGATTAGAAACTGGGTTCTATTCGAACCCACATTACTCTCTACTTCTAATATTTAAAAATATGAGAAGTCACTGGTATTAGTAACTTATTAGTTATTTTTTCCCCTTGATTCCAGGGAGTCTTCTAATTGCTATTTGAAGCCAGGAAGGAATTCTTTCACCTGATTCATCAGGATCAGCTGTTAAGCAAGCATTATGGATACAGATAAAGGAAACTGGCGGTTTTTGTTCCGACAGTCTATCTTATTGAAGTTCTGTAAATCCGTTCCGAACCCAATTGAATCAGAATCTTTTGAAACAATTTTCGATTGATTAACACAATTTTTAATGTAATTATCAAATTTTAGATTTTCTATCATATTTAGAATTTTCAATTCAATAATATATCAAAATATTTCAAAATTCCATCGAAAGCAGAACTCCTGGTGCTTGTTGCAGCACAAACAACTCCTCTTAATGAAACAGATATAGAAGAATGCTTAACCTGTTTTGGCAGAGGAAACGTACGCAAGCACAAACTCCTTAAAAGGAATTAGTGCTAACCACTGAAACTTAATTGTGCCAGATGCACGGGTATCATAAAAAATATCCATGTAAATGATGAAAAAAATTCAACAGGCAAGTTGTTCAAAATTTAGCACAGCTATTTAACGCCAACTAATAGCTGCCAATAAAGTTGAACTATAGGTATATCTGTTGTATTCAGTTAGATCAACTGAACTTAAAGGGCAACTCCACCCACATAAGAACATCTTTTAGAAAGAATGGCCTCTTTAAAATATGTTGATATATCATAGTTTGTCCTTTGAATTCATTACTGTATGCCTGCTATGCTTCTAGATGCCTCGTGGAAACTGAGCAATTTAGAAACCTGACTGAGCCTGGGCATGCTCAGAATAGGCAGATAGGGGATTAACATTCAGTCATTGTTATGTCAACTGTCAAATCCATAACTGACAGATGCTAACTGGAAGAACCAGGAAGCA